>OZ026620.1:45167843-45455343 GCA_964020975.1 Hermodice carunculata | reverse complement strand
CTACCACCCCTACCCCCTCAAAAAATTATCAGAAATTCCGTTTTCAAAATAACACGCGCCAAAGTCGACTTTTCAGTGCATAATAATTATGTAAAGGAATTTACTACATCCCTTACTTAGAAGAGTCGTTTAAATTGATCACATCACCTTTGAAATAAGTAGCTTCACAAAAAATAGGTCTAAATAAACAAGGCCTGTGGCCTATACAAAGCAGCGCAATTAACAACGCTTGAAAGAGCATATACATTATTTTTCAAGATCAAACAACTATGACAGTGTAAAGTAGGATATATAGGTTATTTTAGTTCCACTACCTCTTTCAGTGCTACATTTTGGACTGAGTCAACACCTTTCTTTGACATTCTTTGGGCACAATGTGCCCAAACCACACGCAGAAAAGCTGCTGACCTAGAGTATCATTCTCTATGTAACTACAGGCATGCTAGTACTTGAATGAAAGGTCTTTTTACAAGGAACATTAATATAGCACCCTTTATATAAATCAAAGGAGTTCATTTTCAGATGTTTCGATTTAAGTCGCGGTTGGCACTGAAAGAGTGAATGGGTTCAGAAACAGGAATGATTGTCATAAATTGAACAACAAAATTTGAATACAGTAATGTTCGGGCACAAAAAAATAATGAGACAGCATTTATTCAAAAAGAACACATGTACAGACTGTGTCCATGCCACTGCAATTGCAGAGTCTAATTTGTATCCACACTTGTCAATTCAATATGCATGTCTAATGTGAACAGGTATGATAATTATTAGCCTTACATGTAAGGTACATAGCTTATAATGAGAATATTTATGACATAATTTGTTTAATATGAACAAGATAAAGTGCTACCAACTTGAGAGCAAAACGATGAGTTTCATTGCATACAGAATCAATCTGTGCCATTTGGCACTTTGGTTGATGCATTTACTGGCGCAAATGATTAATTGATGCAACAGATGAAATCAGCCTTCGTCAAGCAAGGAGGTACCGGCGCCGTTTTCATATTTGGTCGCTCCAACATAACATTTTGGATCTTCATTGCGGAGTGCTAAATATTCGTTTAGAAGCATTAACCTTTTATCATTCAAAACCTGTAGAAAGATTTCATCTTTGTCACCATTATAAGAATCAACGTTGCCAATTTGAGAACTCATTGGTGAAAGGAAGAGAAATGGGTGTTCTCTACATGTGCAATAATGTGCGTGTAATTCACAACTTTAAAGACAAAAGTTGACACCCAGAAACCTCTCGTGGAACTATACTGCCAGAAATCAATTACAGTTGTTTAAATATTTGTACCATAAATGTATGTACTTGTAAGGGCAATGTCGTCTTGTGATTGTACATCTAGACTCTCTCATCATCACTGCTCCGTATGCCACCTTTTATTCTATTTTTCCTGACAGGGCCTAATACAGGCTTTGTCTGATCCCCAATCACTTTTGAAATAAGATTGGTTTTAAGGAAGCAACCACTTCCTGAATGCGACTGCAGGACTGTTAGTTATTTCACATAAACATAATAACTCTAAATCCCCGGCTGATTTCTGCTATGAGACTCACAATGGTATTACACTTCAGGTTTTAACGTCAACATCGCAAACATGTGCTTGGTGCGTTGGCTCTTACACTATTTTGAAACTACATTAAACAATGCTGCCCTCGATTCATAGTTCCATGACACATTTTTCTTTTCTTTTTTCTGTTTTAACCACGTGCTTTCAAAATAGACACCATGAACAAAATAAGGACATTTTCCTGTCGGGGGTGGATCTGTGTTCCAAACAAGTTGATCATTTTTTTTACGTCCACGCATTTTCAGGCGCACTGAGAAGGTAGACTTCTCAGTGCCCCTGTACACTTCTCAGTGCTGTAAAATTATCGTTGCACATGCAGCACATACGCACGTTCTGTGCCACATTATCTTGACGATTCGTGTTACGACTCGGATATCCCAATTTGTTTCTGAGAAAAAAAGTTTGTTTACAACTAGAAAAAGTCCATCAATTTGGTGCAAGCTGCACAGAGATGAATATTTTTGTCAGTGCACTGAAGGTTTCACAAAGCACTGTACCGTCGTCTCTGTCTAATACGATCAATTCACTGGTCACTAAAGGAATGGCTAATTTGACTGAAAGACCTTGCTGAATATTAAAAGAGGGTGTCCAGGTGCCTATCTTAACCCATTTGGTCCTGTCTCTACAACATGAACATACACTTTGGAGCTTACTGGATCATGTACAAATCCTGAATGTTTGTTTCGTGGAAATTTTGATCTGGTGGCAAAATCTATTACATTAAACAAATTTTCGGATAGTTCTAAAAATATTATCTTGTTTATTACGTTAAATGCATACTTATGTTCCTTTATTTCTGAAATCCTGTGGCTCATTATTCCAATTAATAAATTTACGAGGACAATAGCCATAATGATAACGCTGGTAATATACATAATTACAGCTACTTCTGGTACAACAGCGTGATCAAAATAAAGATTATGTGGAGAAGCTATGGTAAAACTTAACATAAAGGTTTTGTACAAGGCTTGAGTATAATTGATAAACATCGGTTTGGTCATGTTTATCGCAGGTAAAATAAGACTCGGACATCTCCGAGAAGCCATATGTTTTTCTCGCATGTAGAGTACATAAAATGCAGTGGTGTTAGCCACAAAGTAAAAAATGACCACAGTCAAAAATATAGCAAGGTCGCACATCATTCTTTGAAATATCGTTATGATGTGACTTGCTCTTCTGCCTGCGTGAAACACCATAAGCCCCATCCAGGCAAACAGGTGTAAAATGAAAACGTGGAGGACAACTATCAGATGAAAGAACCTACATTCCTGACGAGATAAATGCAAAAATGATACCCCAATAATGGCTATACTAAATATGATGTATGCAATTTGGGCCATTATAGTATCATACATACGGCATACAAGACTTTTCTTTTTTCTCAGGTACACCAGGTGATGCAACTTTCTGAACCTGCTAATGATATATACTGAACGTAGGACAAATATCGCAGATGCAAAGGCAAGGATTATAATATTTATAACGTGAGGGACGGAGCCAGTGGTGCGGAAATAACTAATTTGACCTATATAAAAGCCCAAAAATATTATCCACAGGATAAGCCACACATAAAGACACCAAGAGCAACGCTTTTCTTTTGCTTTAAGCCATGCATACATCAGAGGGGAACGTAAGAAATTACAATCCTTCAGTCTGCCAAGTTCTTCTTCTTCAAGACTTTGCAGAAAATGAAAAGGAGATTGGATTCTGTTCTTGCGACCCTCGAAGTCAGATACATCATAGAGCACATGCTTTAACCCTGTCCAATGGCTCAACCTGTATTTATAGACTCCTTCAGTTTGCATTATGGCCTGGAACATTTCTGGCAGACATCGTTCTGTGGCTAGGTCCAATGGTAACTTGCCTTCCAAATTCCTAGTAAACAAAAGCGCTCTTCGTTCAGTTACATCACTAAATATATCCATAATACACGCGTAGGATGCACAGCATGATTCAGGACCCTTTTCAGACCACATGACCAATGAATGTATGATATTGTTCCCATTTGAGTCGGTTAAATATACATTTGCGCCACTTTTAATTACATGAGTGACTAAATCTGCATCCCCTGATAAACAAGCAAACAGTAATGGCAGCTCAACATAAAATGTCTTTTCCGCGGGATACTTTATCTGTTCCATTAAGGTCTGTGGTGCAAAAATGAGCATATTTCTCGTGAGTTTGTCTGTACCTTCCTGTGACAACAGCTTTGACACTTTGGCATGAAATTCCGTGCAACCAATAGGTTCATGTCCCTGTTGCCTTGAGTAATGTAGACATAGCAAAGACTTTTTAACTGGACAGTTTAGCACAAAGAGTCTGTATTTGCCAGGTAGAGCATCCAAAACTGACGATACTATATACATGTCTTTCTCCATCAATGCATTGTGGAAAGGTGTCAAGAATATAGTAGACGATTCATCTTTTGCGTTTAAATGTTCCTCATACATTTGCTTGATATAAAGCACAGAGGCTTTGCTCAGGGTGTCTTTGATGTTCACCTCCGTGGTCGTCCCAGTATTTTCTATTTCGGTATCCATTGCTTCGACGCGTCACAGGTCTGTCGATTGTGTACGGTTTGTTACATGCTATATTCGCAGGAAAAAGGTGCAATATGCTTTTCATGAAAACATACAATATTAAAAATGGACATGCATCCACCACTGGCTGATGGATATTGTATTTATCACCTGATGAAACCAAGGCTGTTTACCTCTTGACAGGGATGCTGTACAAGGCAATGGCGTATTATTTATGATGCCATTTGCATTTGCTTGCACAGACGTGTCACTACTGCAACACATGTAACAAAGGACAGAAATTCATTGCTATGGCAGACTTGTTTATGTCAGACACTAGCTGTTCTCCGATTGTGGCTAGTTTACTGCTCAAGTTCACACCATGGCCAATCACAGTGTTAGCTTTCCTTGGAGGGAATGATGTCGACAGGCCATTAAACTATTCCAACAAGATAAACTTAGGCTCATTTCATTTAGTGTGTCGATCGAAACACTACTGATCAGGCGCAATAGCAAATCATGAGTGAAGAAGCAATAATATAGCCACAATTTTCTGGTGTTAAAGAACATACGCTTTCGTTATTACCTTCAATTTCCCGAATTGATTGAAGATCCTGGAGGTTTGGTCTGCGTTTTGCAATGATTGTAAAGTGATTTTTCAACCGAGATTAAAAAAAACAACATAAGAGCGATTAACCATGGCAATTGTCCAATTCAATGCATAGAAAACCTTCCTTCCTTTCAGTAATGATGACTATACTTGAATATGTTGACCACTGTTTTCATTAAATTGCGTACCCTGATAGTGCCTTATATGGCAAAGACTAGAGCTGTGTGAGCAGCGTGGTCTCAGCTGACCCTGGTACGTTTTATCCAAATCTAAGAAGGTTAGATTTGCTTGATGGCGAATGATTTTGTAATTTGTAGAATGTTAAATGGTTTAGAATTTTGGTTTAATCATAATCAAATGCATCTTGAACCCCATCCTTTGAGTTGAAACTGTCCCCTTCATTTTCTGTAGTTTAGAAATGCTGAGCAATAAAATGTAAGTGTGCTTAATAGGAGAGGTTGCAATTAGCAATTTTATGTGTATTTGGCTGAATACACAACTCAATACACAGAATTCCTGCGGGATAAAGATGTGTATACCCATTAGATTCTATGTTGAAGTAACATTCAATATGTTGAATATTTTAGAAGCAAAAGTAATAAAATTCACCATAGTATTTTTTACTCTATACAGCCATTTACCACCAGAAATTTGGTGTTACTAGGCAGAGCAGTTTCAAAGTTACATAGGTGCAGATTACAATGGAAACTATCGGAAATACCTAGACCGCCTGCCTGCAGAGCCCTCTATTGAGAATGAAACAGTTGATCTTAGTTTTGCCTATTAGCATTTATTAAAATTTTACAACTTTCAATTTCATTTTATTTGATGCGCACATTTCAGAAACCAATCCATTGACGTTGCTTTTGACACCTATATCCAGGATATGTTTTAATATATACAACATTCAAAGTTGAAGGTACGTCCAGTTTGCATAATTTAAATTTTACAATTCAATTTACATTTCACTGGATACATCTATAGCACAAACCAAAGAATTGAGTTCCTCTATCTGTATTACTTTCTTCAAACTTTCTTTCCTTTATAAGCAAATCAGAATGCGAGTCCAGAAATTTTATCATACTGTCTCTTCATTGAATACTGGGACTACTTAAAACTTTACATCTTGAATATCTTCAAAATTAACTGTTACTGGTATGAATATGGTGCATATGATTAAGGATATACAAAACTCATAGCATTTGGAGTCATGCTAAAGCCTCTCTACAGTAGAGAACCTTGGGGCTGGGATAGTTGCCCACTGCAGGGAGATGCCCATTATACATATAAACATACATGCATACATACATATGTATGTATTTTTGCATGCATGTATGTATATCTGTCACCATGAAACTATCAACATTGTAATGCAGCCACAAAGTTGTCTGGACTCTCGAGATCTGCTCAACATGTACAGTAATTGTACAAACAGAAGGAACAGTTCAATACCTTCCGTGTAGTTCTGAACCAAAAAATAGCACAACCCAGTCTCTCTACGCTCCATAACCAATTTAGTCACTGTCTATGTCTGAACCTATTCCTTAATTAATCACTACGATAACATTCGATCCAAGAATTTTGAAAATTCAAGGTTTTCCACAGCAAAACGAATTTATCAAGGGGTCATCAGTGGGAAACCATCAAGCATGTTTTGCAAGCAAGCCAGGTGCACGCGCGATCGGTATCCTCTCTCCAAATCTTCGGATTCATAGGAGTCTCAATTTTGCTCATACGTATGACTGGTTTGGGATGAAATTCATATGAGTTGTCAAAGGGTAAGCATAATAGCCTGATTTTTTTCTCCTTGATAAGTTACGTGTACTACAACTTAAAAACAACGACCGAATATTTTTTCCCTAAAAGACTATTTTTAATTATTACTATTCCAGTTCCTTTTATGTCAGGCACTACATATTATTAATGACAAGACACTTACTTCTTTGTGGCTCCACTTTTATTTCATCATCTAGTTAAAAAACCAATCGATCTAGTGAAAATATAAACTAGAATTGTGATTTCAAGCATCACTAAGATGTCTCTGCCTGCTCACTTTACCTTTAAAATTTAAATATTCGCGAAATTTGACAGTCAACGTTGCTGTGAAGTGGCCCATGAAAATCTTATCAGCTATTTTTTCTTAGAATGCATCTCTGTACCAAATTTGAGGCACTTTGAAAATACTTTGTTACCAAAGTCAAAAGTGACTGTGAATAGGTCACAGTAACCACACAATAGGTCAAAGTGACCTGAAAATCTTACCATCTAATTGCTGTCTCATAATGCATCTCCAATTAAGTTCACACTAAGTAGGTCACTATGTGCCATGAATAGGCCGCAGTAGCCCACAAATCTGATCAGCTGATCTTTGTTCAAAATTGCACTTCTGTAACAAATTTGAGTTAAAATACCTTAAGGCCCCTTAAAGATATCACAGTAACAAATTTTGGCCTGGAGGACAACCTGAAATCATAATGCCTCTCCCCATTGCTGGGGGGAAGCATAAAAATAAATAAATGTTAACCATTGATTGACCAAGCTTCCTTGTTTGAACGTAATCCATATAAACCAACAGAGGTGGGTCTAAAGATGAATCTACACAAAGGTCACCAGGTGCCTCTTATTTACGGCATAATACATCATCTCTATACCACTAATAGGTACTTGACATCCTGGGTCGTGTGTCTCCGGGGATTAATACAAGCAGAGTCTTTTCTGACTGCAACTCACAGCCGGGAACCACTGCAGCACCATGTATGCCAGGGAGCTGACCTGCAGCCTTGACCTAATATATCAGTTTATGTCTTTTAGTGGCCATCTTGTCAGTGGCCTTTCTTCAGTTTAAAAGAGAGTGTCCCATTTTTGTGGTTTGGCACGGTATTGGCCTTCATTATGTAGGTGTTTGTATCATTAATGCAAGTGGCAAATTTTTTTAGTGTAACTTTGAAACACAACAAATTTATGTCACACAGGTACCATTGAGAACTTGGCTTTCCTTTTTGTCCCGCTTGGTTACTTACGCATGCGCAGCACCTACAATGGTGGAGACGAGCCATTTTAAAGCAAAGCAGGACTCCCATGGCCATTTGATCACAAGTTCAGACATGCGCTCTGATTGTAAGTCATGTGTGGAGAAAATATATGGAGATAAATGTAGTGAGAGGAATACAAGGTAGTAAACTGGAATGTTTATGCTATAGTGTTCAGGTTCAACCCCTGAACCTCCTGCTATGACCAAATAAAATACCAGGACTCATGATGTACCTGAGGAAGTTTGGAATCATGCCCCTTCAATACCCAAGGTTGCCTTCTTTCAGCTGTGTGCCAACAAGAAGCCAGCCAAGCAACAAAAAGAATTTTGTTATGGACAGGCTTTTGCAACAGTGTATTCAAGTCAGCTGTACTACTATTCAAACTATGTCAGCTTAGTTTGTGGAGACTGTGGTCTTGTTTGGGATCATGTCCAGACTGGTGAATAGTGAAGACTTGCCACCAACAGTTCACTGTATTCTACTGTTTGCACAGCAGCTGGAAATGTGTAAAGTGAGATAGTTGCATTTTTCTTTGGAGAATCTAATACACCAAGAGAATAAACATAGACTTCATTCACTGGGCCATTGCACTTGTGAACCAGTTACCTTGGTGCAGTGACTATACACTAGTCCCATCAGCCCCAATATCCAAGACCTGTTTGACAAAGAAGCCATGACAGCGATTGTGCAGGAGGCTAGGAACAAGACTGTCCTGAGGATTAAGTGACCTTAATCAAGCATGCCACAAGTCCCAAACATACCCCCACCCAAAATCAAAACACCAGGGATGATGGGGGTGTGGTGAAGGCATCTCGAAGGCAGGAACAAGAGGTGGTGGTTTCACTAATTTCTCGGCAGAGGCCAAGGTCAGAACCATGGTGACAGGGGTGTTGGACCTAGTGCAGCGGTACAGGAACCTCTTTACCTCTTCATCCACAGAAAATCAAGCCTGACAGTCAAGAGGGGATTCATCCAATGCAGAAGTGGTTGGTGGATGACTCTTAACTTAGGCAATAAAGATGGTGCCAATAAACCAATGATCCGTATATTTTAAGCGTGGTAAGTGGAGGTTATGCTCTTACTTTTCTAGATTCAGAACCTCCCCCTATATCAAACTTTCCCATATCCTTTCAGAAAAACAGGTTGTTGGCTTGAAGGTTACAGGAAGCAGTGCAAAAAGCTGTGTCCAAAAGGCTGATAGAAAAGACCATTGGGCCATGTTCTTCAACATGAAGGACGCATATTTCAATATAGCCATAGCATGAAGGTGTTGCAAAATGTTTCCACTTTGTGGTAAACGGAGTGACGTACCAGTTTGGAGTTCTTCCATTCAGCCTGGCTCTGACCCCTCTGATTTTCTCCAGAGTCATGGAAGTAATCACGAATTATGCACATACACAGAGGCACACATTTGCACATTTACCTGGACAGCTGGCTGCTGAGAAGATTATCCCAGTCTATTCTAAAACGGGATTTAGCCCTGATACTGAGGATTTGCATTGACTAAGGACTTGTAATGAATTTTCCAAAGTCCAATATCAACCTGACACAGGACTTCGAGTTTCTTGGGATGTATTATCAAACTGTCCCATTAAGATGTTATCCCTCAAAGGACAGATGCTGCAGACTTCAGTGGGTATTGATCCTTTCCTTTAAACACAATGCCTTACAGGCCAAGCAGTGGAGAAATCTCATAGGGACTCTCAAGTCACTAGACTTTCAAGTTCCTCTTGGTAAGCTACACCAAAAGGTGATCCAACAGGCTTTTCTTCAACTATGGGACAGGGAGACAATTGATTCCTATCAGTCAAGAAGTTCAACAGTCACTGTGCTGGTGGCAGAATTGCAAGAATGTCCTCGAAGGCCAATCACTACGTCCATTCAAGGAAGACATAGTGATGTTTACAGATGTGTCCCTCCAAGAATGAGGAAGTCATGTGCCCTCCTCAACAGTATCCACCTCTGGGCTGTGGGCATCTCTGAGACTATCCGATCAATTGGCTAGAACTAAAGGCAATTCACTTGGCCCGTATTCACTTTCAGAATCTATTGCAAGGCAAGCAGGTGTTGATAAAGTCAAACAATCACACAAGATTTTGCATATATTAACAAACTGGAAGGGAAAAGGTCAAGGGAACTTCTTCTCTGGACTCAGCAGATTTTCCTCTGATGTCTTCAACACCAAGTACTGATCCGTTGTACTCACAATGCCAGGGCCCCCAATGTATAAGCCAACAGATTGTCCTGCAAGCACCATGTGTTGAGCACCAAATGGTAACTTCATCCATTATCATACAAGCCATGTTGAATCTGTGGGCACCCCACACATAGATCTCTTTGCAACAAGTTAAAACCACAAGCTACCAACCTTCGTTTCCACATTTCTGGATGAGAAGGCATGAGCTGGGGAGGCATTTTCTGTCAATTGGAGTGGGCATATGCCTACCTGTGAACTCCTCTTCTTCCAACAGTACTCCGGAATATATGGAAGGAGGAAGTAGAAGTAATACTAGTGGCTCCTTGGTGACCTTGGAAGCCTTGGGCGGTGTAAATACTAGCACTCAGCCTGGTGCGTCCAAGCACTCTCCCAGACTGGAACACCGTCCTTTGTCAACTGGCAATGTCAGTGTTCCACTCAAATACAAAGCTTCTTCATCTGCATATATGACAGAAAAAGCTTTGTTACTTTGAGCTTTTTGCACAAAGTGGCAACATGAGTCATAAGAGGGAAACTTCAGGCCACTTCTCTGGAAGTTTAGAATACTAAGTGGTCCTGTTTTGCTAAGAGGTGTCAGACACAGGATCCTAAGATTGATTCCTGGAAGGCCACAGTAAATGATATAGCATAGTTCTTTCAGGGACTTTTTTACCTTGGCCAAGAGGTGCACACAATAGCAGGTTATAATTCCTATATGTATCATCTACTGTTGACTTAAAAGGACGCAAAGTTGGTTTGAGTTCAGTCCTTTCCAGACTCGTTAAGAGCTTTTATGTAGATAAGCTAGTTCGCCATAATGCCTTTCCACAATGCGACTTAACCATTTTCATGTCAGAGCTTGGGTCCAACTCCTTTGACAGCAGAGCTATGGACCGTGTTCCCATAAACATGTTGATGTACAAAACTGTTGTTTCACATTAGTTTAGGTTCGGGAAGTAGCAGAGGATAAATACATGCACTGGACCATTGGAAGACCAAGTGGTCTCAGGATGGCTCTAAGATTTACTTAAAACTGACTCTGTTCTTCATGTTGAAGAATAAGGCTCCACATAAGCCACTTACAGCTTTCCAGGGCTTCATCAAGGCCCTCTCCACTAATAGGGATAGCATTTGAGGCTGACCTAAAAGGTCAAAAATCATAACTGAAGAAATTAACAGAAATATTGGTTTCGTAAGATTTCGTTTAACAATCTCGTCATTCTCAATTAAGCTAAAAGTAAGGAACACCATTATGTAAGTTGCAAGGTAGACACACTTCAATAATTGTGGACATGTCTTCATAATCATACATGTGAAATGCTTGTTGCAGTCAGTTTTTGAGGAACATGTACATGCATGAATAAAGATGTTCAATGAAATACAATGGCATATTTATATTCAATGAAGCCACATGAGTCAATTTAATACATGAATTCAGGCCTTTGTTTTCTGTGTACTCTGAGTTCATATACTGATGCATGCAGAAATTTTAGATAAATAAGGTTTTACAGTACAGGCATATACAGTCTGAAATAGGTCAAGTGTCACAATTTCTCACCGCCAGCTGACTGGAGAGGTTATTGCGGGGTGAACACCTCAGGGCATAAGCAAATACATGCCAATAATTATACAGACGTCTTGCTAACTTCAGCAAATTACCCAGACGTTAGCATTGATCGTGTTTATAAAGCTTTTGAAAGTGTACTTATCAACGAAAGTTTTCTGTCCCAAACAGTCTGAATTTAAACAACGAATAGATTACAAGATTAAATGTAGTGGTTTTGCAATTTTCCACGTGAAAGCTTGCTGCTCTTACCAAAATGCAGTCGAAAAATTTGGCAAAAGGAGCAGATAATTGGAAGTAGAAAATATTACTTAACATTTGTTGGCTTTCCTGAAAACGTTACAAGAGATTAGTAATCTTTCTTTTGTGACAATGAAACCTACAAGGGTAATTTTTGTTTGTTCAAAGTTTAACTGCTTGTGAAAACATGAAAAATTGAAAATATCACATGTCCAGGAAACTGTATGCACCGATGCAGTATCACTGAAACCATATAAATATGGAAAGGTATTGAGTGATGTTTTTCCTTAAATGCTTCAATACATTGTACTGTGTTCTTGATGGTATATTCTATTTTGCGTCATTCAATATTGCTTTCTCCTTAATACTTTCTAAATTCTGAATTTCATATATAATATCCTTGACGCCAGGTTTTCCTGTAGATTGTGTTTTATTGCATTATTCTTGTTGCTACATATCATTTTTATTGATTTGGAATTGCTTCAAAATTTAAAATCAAATATCATTATCAAGCCAAATTAGAGTTGTCAAAATACAGAAAAGCATTTGCAACAGGACAAAATGAAGGTATCCCCAGGAACGGTAGAATGTACAATCTACCAAATGGCAAAATAGCACAAGGCAAAATGAAAAGTGTCCCCACAAACGATAGAATGTACAATCTACCACAAGGCAAAATACAATGTAATAGCAAGGATCTAGCGCAATGACATCTCACACTTAACACTGAGCATATAGCCCTAAGAACAATGGTGTGAAGCAAGATGACATTTACCACATAGCAAAATATCACGCAGGAGTAACCACATATCATTAACCCACAGTTAATTGCAAATATACTTGTTGCAAAGATCAAGTGACAGTTTCAAATCTCGCCACCAGGTGGCCACCAGACAATGACTGCTTTCTGATTCAACTATGAATTGCTGTAATTATTGGGGGGGGGGCTTTACACTTATGTGAACAAGCATAGGGGCCTATTTACATTGGGAGTGATATTACCTGACTAGGAACATTATCAGTGATTTGCATTAATGAACCCCCATGCTCATCCATATCTACATTTGTTCTGTCCAGGGCTAATGTACCATCACGGACATGACTTAACATCAAGCCCAGGGACGGATCCAGACTTGCTCCAAAAGGGAGAGGGGTCGAATTGCCAGTACCGATGGCACGAAGGTAACAGCGGGGGATGGGGGTGTCCCCCGGATATTTGTGAAAAATCGATACTCTCAGACACCTTTTCCTGGCATTTGAGACTATTTTCACATGGATAATTTGATATCTGAGACACAAAAACATCACTACACTGAGCCTTCCCGTTAGGTTTCATATTTCCTTTCAGGCTTTTACTGGATGGCAGGGCCACTGCTTCAAAATTCGTACTGGCCCTAGCCTGCAGGAGTCCCCCTCCCCCCACTCATTCGGGTGAGCACATTTAATGTGACTGTGACAACATAATGACTGCAGTTATTTCGTTCATATTGATGCATCACACATTTTTTTGCGTTCACAACATTCAAATCTATACAGTGTAAGTTAACATTTTGGCAAGTTCTGTTTCTTAAACTTGAAATGTCAGTGATTAGAAATATCACCTACAACAATGAAAACAAAAGTATATTGTATTCGTATGATTCCTTGTATTGCCTCTAAAGGTATGTATTGAAAGCCAAACCACAAAGAGCCGATACAACCAAACCAGTAAAATAACAACAAAGATCTAATAATTTTACCAGTACTGTATGCTCCCACGTAGACTTCTGAAAGACAAAATTCGAGTTCCTAAGTAACGTAAGGTACGAGATACAAATCAGCACAGCTGTATTTTTGCTGCTTTTTAAATTTTGGTGTAGCTTTATGAAAGTATACAGTGTTGAAGCTGCACAGTCTTGCCCTTTCAATTGTTGCACATGCAGATCAACGGAATATTGCACTAATTAAATAGATATGCGAACATAAAAACCTAGATACAGGAGGACACGTATTTTAAATTTATCTATTTCTCAGTAAAATCCAGTCTGAAATTATAAAAATGATGCTCTTTTGTTCCAAACACCAGGAGCCTAAAAAGTGTCCTCCAAATTGTCACTATTAGGTCCATATTGGGACATAAGTCATTCTGAAAATTAATATTTTGGATATGCAAATTGCAAATTTTAACTTGACAGTCTCATGATTTTACATCTAATGCAGATAAGAACAGTTCACTACGAAGACAAAAACTACTTCTCAGGTTTGATCTTGCAACAGCCTTTTTCAAGGTCTTTGAAAATAAGGCTCAGAGGGTACTGCTGGAGACCACCGCCCCCTAGTGTGCCGTCATCGCCCGATGGTCTGGTTGTATCCATCATTGTATGCCCCTTTGAACAATCCAATGAGAACCTTTCCACTGGAATGATATATTAAAAAAAAAAAAAAAATGTGTTCCAAGCCTCTATCAAATCCCTATAAGTTGCTTTATTTCCTTTTAATGTATGAAATACACGCATGTGATGAACCGGACTGTACAAACATTTTACAGTTCCTGTGTGCTGGTATAAAGGGTCCATCCAGTGCAATATAGGTCAACTATGTTACCAAAATGACATGTTTTTAACTGCAATTCTAATTTTCACAGTGTTTGTTTTAACATATATGGATCCAAATGAGGTCAGGTTGCTGCTGTGCTTATGTGTTGGATTTAATTATGTCAAAACAGCTTCGCTCTTAGTGCATGCCATTAAATTCGTTCATTGAAGTACCCAACGGTTGTCACCTGTTTTGCTCAACTACGTTACACGGGTTTTTTTTCATATATTTAAAAAAATTGTAATGGGTAATTCATTATATGTTTAATCCTTTTTGGTTTATTCTTTTCATGCCAAAGAAATTTCTAAGACGGCATGGAATGGTGTGAAGCTAATTCTTAAAGTTTCATTTAATAATAAAATCAAAACTTGAAAAAATAAGGATCATTTTGATTAGTGCTCAACCACATGAAGTCATAAACATGACAGTAATATCATTGCGTTACGTGCAAATTTGTTACAGAAACAATCTTGTAGTGTCTGCAGTCTTCTGCATTTGGTTTCTAATACATGCACAGTAGCGTGACCGTGGTAAGGTAAAAGTAGCAACTATTTTTGCATAACATATATAGTTGAGCGATAATTTTACTATCATTCATTATTTCCCGGCTATTCAGCAAAGACAACCCACATAATAATTAATAAATATGAACGTGGCAAATGATGAATTATTAGTCACTTCTATTTGAGATGGTCACATAAAAAGTATAAAATGTCTGTGTGATTTTTTTCCATTGTTATTTTAGTATATTTTGTGAAAATTAAAAAGTCCAATAACCCCTGGGTCTGCAGTAAGCTGTTTAATTGTCTTCAAACTTGTGCATTTGAGATCAAGTATATTCAAATCACCTTAAATTTTCAGGCAGTAAAAATTAAAAGTAGTTCAATTATGTCACACAACACAGTTGAGCGATAATTTTTCTATCAGTCGTTATTTTCCTGCTGTCTTCCATCAAAGTGAGCAGATGTGGCCAATGAAATATCTTCCTGGTCAAAAGACCATTGTATATCTAGATACTGCATCCTTTCATTTTAAATTGTGGTCTGTTGACCTCATCTGCATGTATGAAAATGTTTCTAATACGCAGTGGTTCCCAAGTTGCATTACTTGGGCACCCTTTAGTCTTGCTTAAGACCCTTTTTATTTTTTAGCTAATTCGTTATAAAAGAAAATAAATGAATATTTTTAAAATAAATGATAGGGCGGTCATATCGTCAAGCTAGAACAAGCCAGGGTGTGAAGAAGCCCTGGCGAGGATCGAGTGAGTTTTCGCTTAAGACTCCGTCTTATTTAATTTCTTATGAAACAAAATAGCTTATGTCAAAAAATAAATGACGGGGGGTCATGGCGTCGAGCTAGAAGGAGCCAGGCCGCGCAGCAGCCTTGACGAGGATCTAGGGAAGTCTAGACTAGGGCACCCTTGCTATCAGATAATTAAAAAAAGTTTCTTTGTTAGCAAAGTGTTCCTTGTTTTTCACTGTCATAGTTAACAGTGTATGCGCTAAAAACGGATGTTCTACGGAGTTTGAAAGCTTGGGGCTAAATGAAAACCATATGGTCTCTGCTTTCACTTTTTGTTTTCTCACAATATAGGCCTACTAGTAAAAGTACAATAATTGTTAGGTACCCACCAGATCAGTAATCCGTAATAAAGTTCATCGTGTTGAGTCCAAAGCATGAATGATTATGATGACAACATTGCAAGAATGCAGGCCTAGTACCAAATGATTTATGAGCTTTACGGTGGAGGCAGGGCGCTTTTATGATAATGCAGATTCAAAACGATGTCTACTGTCTTCATTTTGCTGTCAACTCAGCTAACTGCCAATCAGCAGAACCAAAAAGTGGTGGAACTACCATGTCTCTTTTTGTCTTTGACGCAAGTGATACATTTTTGGCTTTTTAGTGGTTAGGACTATCTGTTGTGTAACAAACTAAAGGATAACGTATAAAACTATACACATGTATGTGAAACAGTTGTCTGTCAGTCTGAACGTTTGACACACATGTTGAATTGTTTTTCCACGTGTGTAATACAATTTTCATTTCACATGTGAAAAAAGAATTTCACACGTGTAAGTCTTTTTACACATGTGAAATAAATGATTATTTCACATATGTAAAAAGATTTTTACATATGTAAAATAGTTTCACATATGTGAAAGAACGTTTGGTTAATGTGTGCGATTTTTGTCCAATCAAAATTCTTAAACGAAAATGGACAACTGAAACTACTTTCCTGTCAAATTCATCAGCATTCTGCACGCATGTCATACCTTTGCTATAAAAGGCAGCACCACTATGGTATACATAGTACTAGTTTACAGACGATAAGTTAGAATTTACTATATGGCATGGGCTGGAATAGGAAGCAACGAAAATAAAACTATTCCACAGTCAATATCATATTCATATTCCTGTATTAGGCCTACACCTATCCTAATTTGATGACGATATCTTAATAGTGTCTGCGAGATGCAGGAACAACTAACAAAGTCAGGAATGGCGACATCCGATCAGGAAATAGGCCTATTTAGAAAACAAATCTAACAGCGGCTGAATCGCCATTCGTGTCTCAGAGAATACTTGTTCTTCCCATATTTGTTTCCCTTGGAACGAATGTTCGTTCCTCCAGGAACAAATTGTCGGGAATATTTGTTCCCGACGCGAATATTTGTTACAAAAAGACAGGCCTCCCACAATTTGTGTTTGTATTTTCAGCTAAGTTTCAGCCTGTATTCCCCGTTTGTCTAATATGATGAAATGGAGACGTTGGCTTCACGCGTTATTGATGAAAATGTGACATGTAGGCCTATTATGATATTGTCACAGGAATATTTATTCGCATATTTAGTAGGTCTACAGGGAGCAAAAATCGTCCGAATAGTACCTCTTTGCTATTACAGTACTTAACGCAGCCCTGAGAATGTCTGCCTTTATAGTGTAATCTTTTTGATGCTTGTGATTTGCTTTGCATAGTTGAGCAAAAAATCAAATTGCGTGAATTAGAAAGGAAATTTTCAACAAATAAATAAATGATTAGAAAGTGTTCACACCAAAAAAATGAGGATCATGGGAACTCCCATGTAATTGAAAATTTGCAATGGGGAACAGTTGTCATCATATGCTAGCAACCCATGGGCTAATACAATAATTATTAGATATGGTAGGCCTAACTGGCATTAAATGATGATATTATGAAGCTACTGGAATGTCTATATAATTAAGTTAACAAGTTGTCAGTACATATGTATGTCTATAGACCCTATGACTGTGTAAGCCTAGGCCTATTTATATTTACGGATGTTAAGGTGTAAGTAATTGTATTGACATTGATGTATTTAACTATACCGACATTGATATATATGTTTAACTGGAATGTAGAGGGTAAACTATTAACTTGTTTTCTAATCCTTTACATCACGTACACGGAATACACGATTTTGTTCCTATAACGTCTTTATATGCACTAGACTTCTCATATCAGATTATATTAATTATATACTTTCTAAAAGTATACATTTTGATAAGCTTTTAAAATTATGAAGTCTCTCTAAGTGTTAAAAATCAATTTTAATTGCTTAATTAAAAAACTTTAATGTTTTCTGATTTTGCGGAAAATAAAAAAAATAGCGCAAAAACCAAAAATAGGAAACATCTTTTCTTATGGGATATGAATCAGTACACTTCTAGCTGTAAAACCTTGTTTTAAAATTGAATTGAGAATCATAAAGTGTACCACTCGTTTAATTTTCATATAAAAATACACGGCCTTCAGATAGCCTAAACAAGTGCATATGCCTAAATTTATATTGAATAAGACTATATAGCTTTATATATTTTTAGCCCATAGGTTATTCGATCTGTCATCGGAAGAAGTGTTTACTCATCATTCAAAATCCATGAGTTCCATCATACAGTGGCCCTGTGAAACTAGCCCTACCTCTGACGCCTGATAGGCCTATGTTCTGAGTAATGGGACTAAGGCCCTGGTGCTAGCTCCAGGGAGTTGGAAGCCTACAAAGTAAGCGAAATATGCTGAGCTCGATATGTAAAATGATCAATTGGAAAGTAGGAATGAAATTTTAAGAAAATTACAAGATTTCATAATTTGATTTATATTTATATAGGATGTAAATTTTTGCAGTCCTTGTTAGGATTTCCCATGGTTTATAGAGGTGGTCTAGCTGCAACTGTTTACTTTACAATCACTGGGACTGAATATAAGGCCCCAGCTTGTTTCCACTTCAGTTAAACATTGGCGGATGGTTTAAGTAGGATAAGCTGTCCAGCTAGAAAGGGTACATATTGGTTCAGGGGTGAGTCAAATTGTTCTTGTCTGAGCCTGTACTATACAAATTTGGTAATCATGGTTTGTTTGACAGGTATTCTTCTTTCATAATGAAGCTCTGCATTTATAAGCAAAACTTCACGTATTTAGCTAATTCATCAATTGCCACGTTCATATTTCTTCATTATTATGTGGGTTGTCTTCGCTGAATATTTAGCTTAGACAAGGAGCCGCTACTCATAGAGACATATACGGGTAAAAGGCTCCGAAGCATGTTGAGTAGTTACCCGCTGAAGACCGTTTAATTTATTTGGGCTAATACAGCCTATGTCAAAATTTTACAGAGGAAGGTGTGCAATATGGACAATAGTACTTCTATGTATATAGGTTAGACAGAGGCAGGTTAGCTTATGGAGAGTAAAGAGTTCGGACTGCGGAATAGGGTAATGACTACTGGGAAGTGGTTTTGGACAATAAGGTACAAATACAATATACTGCAGTTCTAGAAATTTAGTGCTGGACTTATTTTTAGGATATTGGTGCACCTAATCGATACGCTAAATAAAAGTAAAATATATGTGTAAAAAAAAAAAAACAAACAAAAAAAAAAAACATAGAGAGTAGAACCAGAGGACTTTGTCGGAGTTTTACCCTTGTATAGAGAAGTTTGTGGACTACTGAGTCAGCACTTCGCATGGCTGTCATACAGTAGCGATACATTTTTACGTCTTGAACATCTGCTGGTCGAAGTTGAACTGACAGCAGGGTGGAATTTCCTCTGCAAGCATGTAACACGAGGAAGGAATGGGTTGGAAAATTCCATTCAAGATTCAAAGGCTTTCAAAGGTGACCAGAGTCCCAATTCGTGGGGGTTTTTCTTGTTTTTGTTTTCAATTGTGAGGTTTGCGACACTGCAGGTTTACAGGCACTTCTTAGGGGAGTCCTTTTGAATAGTTTATTTTAATTTAGAGCAGCCATTAATATGTGCTAAAGTAACATGCACTAAAATTGACATTTTAAGGCAAAAATTACATTTTCGTTAAATAAAGTGTGCGCTAAAGTTTCTAGAACTACAGTATATATATATATATATATATATATATATATATATATATATATATATATATATATATATATATATATATATATATATATATATACATATATATATATATTATGTAACTCGCATGTGAATGGTGATGATCTTTTGAACATATGAACCAGGGACGCACACTGAATATAATTTAGGCTTGACTTGGATAAAGTTGGATGCAATTTACATGTGTCACAGTAAATTTGAGACAACTTGCCTGAAAAATAGTTGTATGCAAACATAGCACTCTTTTAATTTATAGCTGTTCACAAATACATTAAGTACCGAGTAAACTATCGAATTGTGGCTTTCAAAGTGGACGCTATAGTTAGCTGGAAATCAATTCCTGCACATGAATCTTTGATATTACTAATATATAATATATGAAAACTGCAATGAAATCAATTTTAACGTATTTAACCCGACGCACATCCTTAAGAGACAAACACTTCTTGATACAAAAGAATTGAAGTATCTACAAAATCATACGGTAAAATGTTTCTCAAATCTGTATATGAGCAACAATACCTGTAATAATTATCTTAACATGATTCAATAAATAATCTGTGTACTTCTGCACACCAGTCGATACCGTCAGAATAATATCTTTTAAATACTTTCTTAGGCAACAATCTTCCTCCGTATCAAGAAGGCGATTCCAAAATTGCACGCACTTTAAACTGCGCTTGTGCTAAGTGCGTGTCCAACTGCAGCCCCCATCTTATGGTGATATTGGTGTTTTGGATGCACATCCAGCGCATCTTATAGCTCTATCATGACCTTTAAAACAGACAATTTTTGAGCTCGTTACAACTTTGAAAAATACCGCCAGCGTAAAGTCGTATACATGTACTTTTCGTACAGGTTTCAGCAACTGTATGACCCATGTTCAAAGACAACAACCGATTTGAGAGAGTGACACGATAGTACAGCACATTGTATAATTGTTTTAAGTAGAGACTCCAAAAGTCCCCCCCCCCCAAAATACCATTTTCGAAATGACAAAGCACGCCAAATTTGACTTTTCATTGCATAAGAATTATGTACAGGAATTTACTACGACTTAGTACAGAGCTTAACGGTGGTTTAAATTGATCCTATCACCTCTGAAATAAGAAATTTCGCAAGTACAGAAAATTTATCGGGCTAACTGAGCAAGGCCTATGGCTTATACAGATCGCACAATTAGCATGAGAGGGCACATACATAATTATGCAAGATTAATTAACCATGACAGTGGAAGGCGGGATATAGGTGATTCTAGTTCCAATAACTCCTTCGGTGTCACATTTTGGACGGAGTCAACAGCTTTCCTGTACACATTGTGCACAAAGCGCACCGAGGAAAGCTGCTGAGCTGAGCTATTATACTCTATGTAACTGGAGGCATGCTGGTACTTGAATGAAAAGTCTTTTTCACAAGGAACATGCATCTAGCACCCTTATCATAAGTCACAGCAGTTCGGTTTTATCTAGCTAGTTCGACTTAAGTCGCCGTTGGCACTGAAAGACGGAGTCGGTTCAGAAACTTGAATGATTATCACAGATTGAACAACAAAAGTGACAATAAAATAAAAATTAATGTTATAAACAACATTTAGGGGCCTAATCAAATAGCAGTGGACATAAATATTTGTATATCTATACATATAAAGCACAATTTGAACATATTGTAGACTGTGATTGTGGTGCTGCAATTGCAGATTAATTTATATGCACACTTGTCAATTCAATGTACGTGTTTATGATTTGAACATATATGACACTTATCATCGTTACATGTAAGGTACACTTCACAATGAGAATATTTATGACATAAAAATTATGGCACTCGCACATAACTACCTCCATTGAACCATTCTTTTTAGGAATGGGGATTTGGTCGAGTGGATATGTGCGTTTCCCATTTCAGCTAGGCGACTGGTGCCAAAGGTTGCAGGTTCGAGTCCCGCTCGTTCCGAACATAAAATATATATTTTCGGCATTTCCTTAATGCTGGTGGATTTAAGTCCCCGATTCTGGAAATTAATGCCGACTCAGAAAATATACTGCATTACCGTGTTGATATGGCACTCGCACATAACTACCTCCATTGAACCATTCTTTTTAGGAATGGGGATTTGGTCGAGTGGATATGTGCGTTTCCCATTTCAGCTAGGCGACTGGTGCCAAAGGTTGCAGGTTCGAGTCCCGCTCGTTCCGAACATAAAATATATATTTTCGGCATTTCCTTAATGCTGGTGGATTTAAGTCCCCGATTCTGGAAATTAATGCCGACTCAGAAAATATACTGCATTACCGTGTTGATATGGCACTCGCACATAACTACCTCCATTGAACCATTCTTTTTAGGAATGGGGATTTGGTCGAGTGGATATGTGCGTTTCCCATTTCAGCTAGGCGACTGGTGCCAAAGGTTGCAGGTTCGAGTCCCGCTCGTTCCGAACATAAATATATATATTTTCGGCATTTCCTTAATGCTGGTGGATTTAAGTCCCCGATTCTGGAAATTAATGCCGACTCAGAAAATATACTGCATTACCGTGTTGATATGGCACTCGCACATAACTACCTCCATTGAACCATTCTTTTTAGGAATGGGGATTTGGTCGAGTGGATATGTGCGTTTCCCATTTCAGCTAGGCGACTGGTGCCAAAGGTTGCAGGTTCGAGTCCCGCTCGTTCCGAACATAAAATATATATTTTCGGCATTTCCTTAATGCTGGTGGATTTAAGTCCCCGATTCTGGAAATTAATGCCGACTCAGAAAATATACTGCATTACCGTGTTGATATGGCACTCGCACATAACTACCTCCATTGAACCATTCTTTTTAGGAATGGGGATTTGGTCGAGTGGATATGTGCGTTTCCCATTTCAGCTAGGCGACTGGTGCCAAAGGTTGCAGGTTCGAGTCCCGCTCGTTCCGAACATAAAATATAATTGTTTAATGTGAACAAGGTAAAATGCCGTTAACGCACCACAATAGCTTTTATTGCAAATAGAAACAATCTATGCAGTTTCGCACTGAAGTGGATGCATTTATTGGGGTAAATGATCGGTTGATGCAACTGATGAAATTAGCGCTTCGTGAAGCACGGAGGTGCCGGCGCCGTTTTCATATTTGGCGTACCAGTAGCTTCAACATTACATTTTTTATCTCGATTGCGGAGTACTAAATACGCGTTTAGAAGCATGAACCTTGGTCAGAAGCTTTAGAAAACATCATCTTTCAAACCATATATGAATCAAATAAGTAGTTTTGGAGCAATTTACATATCTACTACAAGAATAACGACAAACCAGTTCCACCTGTGAGATCAACGTCATTCAAATTCCACACCAAAGGTCTTGAAGCCCTCTGATTGGTTGAAAAATTATCTCCCGTCTTTTTCAGTACCAAATATTTGCTCTATCAATGCATTTCTATAGGACAAAGATGCTAACTCCAAAAACTATGTGTAAACATTTGCTGATCTTCTTAGCAGTCTTCACCGACGCCCAAACATGCGGGGCGACACAGTCATGGGTCATGAGGCTCATATTTCAGGAAAAGCTGCTCTGAGGCTCATATTTCAGGAAAAGCTGCTCTCTCTCTCTCTCTCTCTCTCTCTCTCTCTCTCTCTCTCTCTCTCTCTCTCTCTCTCTCTCTCTCTCTCTCTCTCTCTCTCTCTCTCTCTCTCTCTCTCTCTCTCTCTCTCTCTCTCTCTCTCTCTCTCTCTCGCTTTGTCACGGTATTAAAACCAGAAATGCACAGTTTTTTTTATCACGCGTAGCGACGCCGTACACGTGCTGTGACTGATGCCAACGTGTCCACTACATCCATACACTCTTCAACTGTTTACAAAACACACATTCAGTTCACAAATTTCCATTTATTAATACTTGTATTTCACGCTTCATGAAGTTGCAATAACATATTGAAATTCCCAACTTTTTTTTTACGTCTTGTTCTGCAAAGTCCTGCATCCGTGACGGGTTATACTATCTATACCAGGTGGCGATTAATCAATGAAAATGGTATTTTGCGTAGCTGACTGTGTAGAATATGCGGTCAGCTTAACTAATGCACATTTAGATTACGTGCCCGCTGTCAGAGTACGGACAAAGAGTCATGTGTAATGCCACAGGAGCTGATGGAAGCTGAGCTGAAATAGACAACTGGCAGCAGCTCCTATGGTTACATGAACAGGTAGATTTACAAAGTATTATACGCTATACGAAGAAACTAATGGGAAACTTGGTTCCGCATAATTATAAATAAAAACTGATTCTAATGTTTAAGGTAATCTCCTACCTGGCAAAGTGACTTTACTTCTGGACCAAATATCACAAAAATATACATTCCTATATTATAAACCTGTGTACTGAATAAACCACAACGCTTTGCACAATTTATTCACTAAAATGGAACTGCAAATGCAAAGTTGTTGCATAAGCACCAGCATTGGTAGCAAAAATGAATTTTTGTGAAATTTTGGATATTTCTTAAAAATAAACAAAATAAAATGGTCAAACTTTTGCTATTATGTAAATGGTAGTGCCCCTAATTCTATGAAAGAGTTATTGCCTGAAACAGTCCAAAGCGGAGTTAGACGTCGGATGCGATCCAAATATGAATTTCATATGTAAAAGCCATGACAAGCCCATGGTGCAATTTATTTTTCCTGTTAGCCTTGGGAGCGGTTTGTCCGTCCAAAAGAGATAAAGTAAATAATCGTTGCAAGAAGTTAAACCCAACTTGACTAGTAAGAAAGGACAACCGAATAAACGATTTAATGCTGCATGTATTAGAAATTTTTATATTATGCTGGTCTAATTACGGACAGAGTTACAGTTCCCGAGCGGTTTATGTGCATCAACATATGCCTTTAATGTTGCCGATTACGTTAATTTTGAATTTTACGCATTATGGACAGTCGTCGAGTCCGTAAAGCTTTGCGTATGAAAGGAGCATTAAGAATGTTTACAATATATTTGATATTACGTTGTGCAGAAAACGAAGGAGGTCTTTTTCTTCCAGGCCATAGACACAAGTCGGTGTTTTAACCACACTTGTTAGTACAATTTGCGTATACCGCCATGTATAGTGTGACTGTATATGCTTGTAAAGGTAGTGTCTACTTGTGATTGTATATCTACACTCTCTCATCATCATTGGACTGTATGCCACTTTTTATTCTTTTTTTCCCAGATGTTATTAGAGGCTTCGTCTGATCCCCAATCACTGTTGAAATAAAATTTGCAACTGGCATAACTCCAAATCCCGAGATGGTTTGTGCTTTGTGATTCACAACGGTATTACATCCCAGATTTAACGTCATCATCGCGAAGATGTGCTTGGTGCGTTAATTCTTGCACTATTTTGAAAATGTATTTAAAAAAGCTGTCTTCGATTCAGTTACACTTCCATCCTACAAAATGTAATATTTTTTGCAACGGGTTTTCTGAAATAGACAACATAAACGCAATCCTGAAACTTTCCTGGTTGGGGTTGCTCTGTGTTCCAAAAAAAGTAGATTAATTTTATTTACATCTGCGCATTTCCTATAAAGGCAGCCTTCTGACAGCGCCTGTACACTTGTTATTGCTGTGAAATTGCCGTTGCCTATGCAACATATACGGACGCTTTGTGCGACCGTATCTTGATGATTAATGTTACAGCCTCCCAATTTGTTTTTGAGAAGTGGCACAAAATGCACACTTTAAGTACTTTGTAAGTAAACTTGACGTATACTTTTTTCACATTTTGAGACGAAAGGATACTACAATAAATATACGCCAGATGAAGGGCTGCCTGCAGGCCTAAACGTTTGGGATTACACTGAAAAGAGCCGTGGACTGCATCAGCACCAAAGGAAACATGGGGAAATGTTTCATTTTACCGTGGCCAATTCCATTTTACTTTGAGCTGCTCATTGCTAGTGTTTAGGAGCATCAAAGAAACTACAGTGAGGGATAAAGTATGACCATACATCTAATTTCTAGTTGTTCATAAAATTATAAAATGGAAAACGGGCTGAGCCAAATTAAATGTACTGAATATTTTCTTTGGCAATATATAACTAGAAAAAGGTGTGCTACTAAGCCGATCTGTGCGCTCCAAAATTTGCATAAATCTAAATGCTACAGCATCTGTTTGTGGTTTATTTGATCCGCCTTTAGCACAAGCCTATGAATTAAATTCGGAGTGGCCCTTCTACCTATAATACTTTTGAAGATATGCAACGTTTAGTTTTCGAGTGAACATACTTAGCATAATCTAAAATTTCAAAACTGTGGTTTCTGTTTCATTGGATGCGCCTAACGCCCAAACCTATAAATTGAAGTTGGAATGGTATCGTTACACATAATAGTTTTAAAGATATTCAACATTTTAAACTTATGCAGTGCCCCTAATTAGCCAACAGCTGTTATTTGTGGTTCATTGGATGCGACTGGAGTGCACACCTATAAACACAAGTTGGAATGGCACCTCTACCTAAAGTAGTTTTGAAGATATATTCAATATTTAAACTTGTCAAGTGCCCCTAATTTGCATAAATTGAAACTCTACAGCTCTTTTGTGGTTTACTGGATGCGCTTACAGTGCAAACCTATAGATTAAAGTTGGACTGTCATCTCTACATAGTAGTTTTGAAGATATTCACAATTTACTTTTTTCAAGTGCCCCTTTTTAGCATAAATTAAAATTCTACAACTTTTATTTGTAGTTCATTGGATGCGCATATAGCATAAACCTATAAATTGACGTTGGAATGGCAACAAGGACAGACTGGCAGTGTTGGCACACAGACACAATAAAGAAACCCAACAAAAACAGAATATCTGTGTTGGCACACAGACATAATGACGCCTTACTTATGTATGTATAATTACCTACATGTAAAAATTTAAATGGACTGCCTTTAAGTACGTGTTGTAGGCACTCTTGTTGTGCCTCGGAACATGGGTTTTAACTCACACTTGAGTCACCCAGAGGGCATGAATTAATTAGCACTAAAGGCCGATCCGCGAAAGATCTCCTGCAGGATTGGAGAGACTGCAAGCCAAGATGATGGCACTGATGATGAAACAGACCCGCAAATTCTAGCAAGTTTTAAACTAATTTCAATTCAACATCTAGGGTTCCTGAAATTACGATAAAAAAAAAAAGATTTTTTACCGCCCAGGTAACATGATCATAGCACTTTCATGTGAGCTCTGATTTTATAACATGGCGAAAAAGTGCTGCGATTAAATGTTTTAATTTATTACAATTCGAGTTGAAAACCTTTTAGTGTGTGTGTGTGTGTGTGTGTGTGTGTGTGTGTGTGTGTGTGTGTGTGTGTGTGTGTGTGTGTGCGCGCGTGTGTGTTTAAATTTTGCCGCAGGTGTGAAAGCATGCAGTGTCGTTAGGGACATGTGTATCACCCACTGTATCTTGTTTTTTTTGTTTTTGTTTTTTTTTACAAGTAAGCCTAATGAAAGTCCAACAATTTGGAGCGAGGTGCACGGAGATGAATATTTTCGTCAGTGCACTGAAGGCTTTCACAAAGAATCGTACCTTCATCCTCCTCTGATAAGATCAATGCACACATTAATGAAGGAATGGCTTATTTGTCTGCAAGACCTTGCTGATTATTATATGAGAGCGTCCAGGTGCCTATCTTAAACCGTTTGGTCCTGTCTCTACAACATGAACATACACTTTGGAGCTTGCCGGATCATACACAAATCCTGAATATCTGTTTCGTGAAAATTTTGATCTGATGACGAAACCTAATACATTAAAAAAAGTCTCGAATAGTTCCACAAATAATACCTTGTTCATTACGTTAAATGCATACTTATGTTCCGTTATTTCTGAAATCCTGTGGCTCATTATTCCGATTAATAAATTTACGAGGACGATAGCCATAATGATAACGTTAGCAATGTACACAATTACAGCTACTTCTGGCACAATAGCGTAATCAAAATAAAGATTATGTGGAGAAACTATGGTAAAACTTAACAAAAATGTTTCGTACAGGGCTCGAGGATAGTTAATAAACATCGGTTTGGTCATGTTTATTGCAGGTAGATTTAGGCCCGGACATTTCCGAGAAGCCATATGGTTTTCTCGCATGTGGAGTACATAAAACGCAGTTGTATTGGCCACAAAGAAAAATATGGCCACAGTTGAAAATACAGCAAGGTCGCGCATCATTCTTAAAAACATTGTTATGATGTGACTTGCTCTTCTGCCTGCGTGAAACACCATAAGTCCCATCGTTGCAACTGTGTATAGAATAAAAACGTGGAGGACAGCTATCAGATGAAAAAACCTACATTCTTGACCAGATAAATGCAAAGATGATACCCCAATAATAGTTATAGTAAATGCAATGAGTACAATTTTAGCTATTATAGCATCATACATACGGCATAGCAAACGTTTCTTTTTTCTTAAGTACTCTAGGCGATGATGCAACTTTCTTAACCTGCTAATGGCATATGTTGAACGTATGACAAGCATCACAGATACAATGGCAACGATTGCAATATTAATAACGTGAGGGACGGAGCCAGTGGTGCGGAAATAATTAATCTGACACAAATATAAGCCGATCAATATCATCCACGTGACAGGAAACGTATAAAAAGACCAAAAATAAGGTTCTTCTTTTGCTTTAAGCCAAGCATGCATCAGAGGGGAACGTAGGAAATTGCAATCTTCCAGTCTGCCAAGTTCTTCTTCTTCCAGATTTGGCAGATACAGAAAAGGAGATGGGATACTGTCCTTGCGACCCTCGAAGTCAGATACATCATAGAGCACGTGCTTTAACCCTGTGTCTTGGCTCAACCTGTATTTATAGACACCTTCGGTTTGCATTATGGCCTGGAACATTTCCGGCAGACATCGTTCTGTTGCTAGGTCCAATGGTAACTTGCCATCCAAATTCCTAGTAAACAAAAGCGCTCTTCGTTCAGTGATATCACTAACTATATCCATAATACATGCGTAGGACGCACAACATGTTTCAGGGCCTTTTTCAGACCACATGACCAATGAATGTATGACATTGTTGCCATTTGAATCTGTTAAAAATACATTTGCGCCACCTTCAATTACATGGCTGACTAAATCTGCATCCCCTGATAAACAAGCAAAAAGTAATGGCAGCTCAACATAAAATGTCTTTTCCGTGGGATACTCAATCTGTCCCATTAACGTCTGTGGTGCAAAAATGAGGGTAGTTCTGATGAGTTTGTCTATTTCTTCCTCCGATAATAGATTTGACGCTCTAGCATGAAATTCCCTGCAGCCGATAGGTCCATGTCCCTGTTGTCTTGTGTAACGTGGGCATGATAAAGACCCCTTCACTCGACAGTTGAGCGCGAAGAGTCTGTATTCATCAGGTAAAGCATCCAAAACTGACGACACTATCTGCATGTCTTTCTCCATCAGTGCATTGTGGAAAGGTGTCAAGAACATAGTAGACGATCCATCTTTTGCTTTTAAAAGTTCCTCATACATTTGCTTGATATAAAGCACAGAGGCTTTGCTCAGGGTGTCTTTGATGTTCACCTCCGTGGTCGTCCCAGTATCTTCTATTTCGGTATCCATTATTTGAACGCTTCAACGGACCGGACATTGCTTCCGGTTTGTTACATGTTATATTAGCAGGAAACCGCTGCAATCTGTTGGTCATGAAAACATTAACATATATGATAACACTGGACACGCATCCACCACTGGCTGATGGATTATGTAAATATTACCTGGTGAATTGAAAGCCGTTAAAAGGAAAAAGGAAATTCAACCTTAAACATATATCTCTTGAATGGAATGCTTCGCAAGCTAATGGCTTTTTATATTTGATGTCATTTGAAACTGCTTGCGCAAACGTGTTACTAATGGAAAACCTTTTACGAATGACACAACTTGAAAGTAACTGTAGACTTTGTTAAAATCAGACACTAGCTTTTCTCCGATTGTGGCCAGATAACAGCTCAACATGTACTATGGCCAATCATAGTGTGAGACTTCCTTTGACAGAATGTTGCCTCCAAGGCATTCAGCTATTCCAACAAAATAAACCTCGGGTCATTTAATTTAGTGCCTCGATCGAGATAGTATTGATCTGGCGCAATAGCAAAACACTGGATAACAGAGTAAAAATATGGCTACAAGTTTATGGTTTTCAAGAATATACGCTCATATGCTTTCGTTATTATCCTCAATGTCCTGAATGTTTGAAAACCCTGAGGGTCTGTTCCGCGTTTTACAATGAGTGTAAAGTGAACTTTCAACTCTGATACGTCAAAACATAAGGGTGGCTCGCCATGACAATTGTCCCAATTTCTGCAAAGAAAACCTTCCGTACTATCAGTAAAGTAGACTACACTTAAACATCTTGATCACTGTTTTCAGCAAGATGCGTATCCTGATAGTGCCTCAAATGGAAAACAATAGCGCTGTGTGACCAGCCTAGTCTCAGCTGACCCTGATACTCTCTTTCGAATTCCAATAAGGTCAGATTAGCTTCATGGCGAATTTCTGTGTGTGTCTTGAAAATAAGTAAAATTTAAAATGTTTCATAATTTTGGTTCAATCATAATAATATGTATCTTAAACATTATCCTTTGATTTGAAACTTGACTGCCCCTTTATCTTATACAGTTTAGATATGGGGAGTATTAAAATTTAAGTGTGCCTAATAAACATAAATCTAAATTTTACAATTTTCATTTTCATTTTATTTGATGCACATGTTTCACAAACCAATACATTGACGTTGCTTTGACCCCTCTATCTAGGATATTTTTTAAAGATTTTCAACATTTGAAGTTCAAAGTACACACAATTAGTATAATTGAAATTTTACACTGCAATTTATATTTCACTGGACACATCTTTAGCACAGACCAAAGATTTGAAGTTAGACACCTCTGCCTGTAATACTTTTTTTAAATAAGCTTAATTTGATTTGCCTTTATATACAAATCAGTATGTGAGTTCCGAAAGATAATCATGCTTTGTCTTCATTGAATACTGGGACTGCTTCAAACTTAACATCTTGAATATCTTCAAAATTAATTGTTACTGGTATAAGTATGGTGCATCTGATGAAGGGTATACAAAACTCGTAGCATTTGGAGTCATGCTAAGTATATGCATTTCACATTTTAAAATGCGAATATCACCAGAAGTTTCTCAAATATAAACACATTTCCGATTTGGGACTGGGAAAAGTGCTCACTGTAGGGAGATGCCCATTACAGATAAAGTCGGTCCTTTCAGGTAGTTGGACTATGAACTAGGACATATTCAACATTATTCGACCATACATATCCAATGTATACATAGTACAATAATGCAAGAGGTACTAAATATATATAGTACATGACCGTCTTCGTTCCTTTATTACATACACACATACATACATACATACATACATATACACATGCACACACACACATACAAACATACATACATACATACATACATACATACATACATACATACATACATACATACATACATACATACACACGGTATCTGATCAAATGCTGTCACTAGAGTACCTGTAAGGAAAGGGTATCATCTCAGTGATGATAGGAAGAAATATAACATTGAAGTCTGTCACAACAGGCTTCGACAAATCACTGAGATGACTCTAATTGCTCAACACTAATTGCTTTTCTACCTCAACGACTATTTTTTTAAATTATTAATCTTCCAGCCCCATTTAATGTCAGACACTACATGTATTATCAGTTACACGACGCTTACTTTTTTTTGTCTCCTCTTTTACTCTTTTACTTTTTCATTTGACCAATGGATCTAATCAAAACATAAACTACAGTTGGTATTTCAAGGAATCACTGGGCGTTCTCACTTTACTATTAAATTGCTTGTTCACAATATCCACCAAATATGACATAAATCTTTGCTGTAAAGTGGCCCATGAATATGAGGGACTGAAGTGAAATTCTATCGATGCCATCTATTCCTAATAATACTGCTGAATGAAATTTGAACAAAACTTTCCCAGGCACTTTGAATATATTGTAGCAACAAATTCAAATTGAACGTAAATAGGTCACAGAAACCACAAATAGATCACAGTGATCTGAAAATCTCATCAGCTATTTTTCTTAGGATGCATCTCTGTACTAAATTTGAGGCACTTTGAAGATATTGTGGTAACAAAGTCAGAATAGACTGTAAATAGGTTACAGTAATCACACAATCAATAAGTCAAACTGACCTCAAAAATCTTACCATTTAATTAATCTTTGTCTGACAAACAATCTCCAACAAAGCTTATACTAAGTAGGTCAATAATTGCTCTAAATAGGCCACGGTGCCCTGCAAATCTAATCAGCTGATGGTTGTCTAATATTGCACTTCTGTAATACATTTGACCGTAAATCCCTTTAGTCCTTTTTAGATATTACGGTGGCAAATTTTGGTGCGGAATTACGGCTGGACGAGAAACCCGAAAACATAATGCCAGTCCACATTGCTGGGGGAGGCATAAAAATAAATAAATGTTAACCGTCGATTGATCAAGGTCTCTTGTTTAAACATGATCCACATAAACCAACACAGGTGGGTCTCCAGAGAAATCCGTCCAAAGGTCTCCGGATCCATGTTTTTCATGTGTCCAGGTCACAAGACCACAAAATTGTTGCATATTTCAGATTGCATATATTTTTGCTTTGGGGTCATGGTCCCTTTGGACTGTTTTTCTAACGCATTACATATGGTGGTGTGGATCATGTTGTATGATTCATTTGGGTTGTTTGATTCATTATTAATTATACGATCACTTAAATTTGCCTCCGCAATTTCCTTTCGAAAATTTTCCAAATGGTTTTTATGTCTGGCTCGAGATTGCAGATATTTAGGTACTTCATCATATTTTTTACGCAAAATATCTAGACATATAAAATATGGAAAATGATCTGAGATTCTGGTAGTCAGAATTCCAGAACTTGGAAGGGTTTTTTTATATTATATATTTTGTATATGAAATTATCAATTATAGTTCCTCTCCGCTCTGATAATCTTGTCGGTAATGTTATTTGCGGAAAAAATACTAGAGCGGTAATTGCGTCAAAAAATGTGGCATAGCTTGGTTTATCTGGTATTTTTAACAAATCAATATTAAAATCCCCACCTATGATAACCTTACCATTTAAGCTCTGTAATTTATTTAAAATCCAACTCAAAACAAAGTTCGGTTTACAAGTGTGACAGATGAAAAGATACTAAGTATAATAAATTCTCTTAAACCTAAAAACAGTTGTGGTCATGACAATTTATCAGTTAATTTATTAAAGTTTATAAAAATAGAAACATATAAAGCAATAACAATCACAATAAACCAAATGATAAGAACAGGAGTTTTTCCAGACTTACTAAAAATTGCCAAAGTCATACCTATTCATAAAAAGAATGATACCAAAGTCTTTAAAAATTATAGGCCTATTTCTGTTTTTCCGGCGATTTCAAAAATATTTGAACTGGTCATTACCGAGCAGACTCATCACTATTTCAAAACAAATAAACTCTATCCAAGTCAATATGGTTTTAGAGAATGCCACTCGACTGAACTAGCGTTATACGAACTTATTGACAGAATATTACATGAAATGGACAAAGGAGACGTACCTATAAACATTTACATGGATTTATCGAAAGCATTTGAGACCTTAGACCATAAAATCCAATTACAAAAACTACACTATTATGGAATAAAGGACACAAGTCTGAAATTGTTTGAAAGTTATCTAAATAATAGTATGATTGGAAAAATTTATTCCACTGCCCTGCGAGTCAGTTGGTCCAGGGTGCCTGTGGGTTGTTCATGCTCATCCCTTATTGGATGGCCAAGCACATCCCACAAATACTCTATGGGGGACAGGTCAGGAGAACATGCTGGCCATGACAACAATAGGATATAATGTTGCTGTAGATACTGCTTGGTGACTTGGGAAGTGTGTGGTCATGCATTATTCTGTTGAAACAGTGGCTGTGGATGTTGTTGGATCCATTCGTCAACTGTTGGCAGGATCTCATACACGTGGGATGGCCTGTAAGCCTGATGAGAGCTTTACTTTCCATTGCTGTAAGTGCCCCCACACCATGACATTCCCTTCTCCGTTGGCCATGTTCAACCATACATCCTTCTATCAACATCTCAGAAAGCATCTGTCCAATGCTTATTCTTCCATTGTAGAAAAGCAGAATTGTGATTAATATGATCAAATTAGTGCCAAAGGTTGCAGGTTCGAGTCCCGGTCCTTCCGAACATGAAAAATTATGCTGTTCCTTTGGAATCACTATATATGCAAAGACTTACAGGATAGTGGAAAATTTAAAATACATATATCAGCTTCATTGATTTAGTTTTCTTGCTTTTTGGCCATTTTAATCACAATGTTTGCAACTTTGAATCTTTGCAGATAATTGTAGATTACTTTCATATATGTACAGTCATACATGTATATCTTTTATTACACAGTTTGTACGGCTGCTGAAGTAGGAAAGCCACTTTTATTTCCATGCTGCAATCACATAGTTTATTGTGGCTATTGTCCTCATTGACATGTATTAATTCCACCCTAATTTTGTTTCTTCATATTCCATTGCATATCTTCAAATAATAGGCCTTTCATTATAAAACTGTATAAGAATTCTTTTCTGAAATACTAGTAAGTGTGTATAAATATATATAGTACACAGTTGTATAATATCAGTACTGGACTTCGAGGAAGTATATATAGAGAGAGACATACAGAGTCAGAGACACAGAGAGAGACAGACAGAAAGACAGACAGCAGAGAGAGAGAGAGAGAGAGAGAGAGAGAGAGAGAGAGAGAGAGAGAGAGAGAGACGTCAAGCCTGATGTGAAGCAAAAAGCAAATCTAGTGTAGGTCTATTTGAGGATGAGCTTACAGGTAAAAGAATCATTATTGAATAAGCTAACAGCATAAATTGGTTTAGATTTGGGTTAACAATCGTTCTTTTGTCAATAAAGCTTCAAGTAATGTACATCATTATGGAAGTTGCAAGGTAGACAAACTTCAATGATTTTGAATATATATCTTTATAATTGCACATGTGAAAATTATATTCCAATCACTTTTTGCTGAACATGCACACACGTTTATAAAGATGTTTAATGAAATACAATAGGATATGCATTCAAAGAAGCCACGCGAGTTAATTGAAAACTAAAATGCAGGTCTTTGTACTCTGAATTCATATACTGATGAATGAAGAAATTTCCAGATGTACAAGGTATTACAAGACAAGCATATATTGTCTAAAAGAATCAGAATTTCTTACCTCCAGCTGACTGGAGAGATTTATTACACAGGTGGACACCTGTTGGCATGAGCAGATATATGCTAATAATGATATAGTCTTCTTGTTAATTTCAGCAAATTGTCCAGACATTAACATTGATCATGCATACAAAGCTTTTAACAATGTAATTATCAACGTAAGTTATGTATCCCAAGCAGTCTGAATTAAAACGTCCAGTAGCTATTAAGCTCATAAGATGAAATGCAGTGATTCTGCAATTTTTCACGTAAAAGCTTGCTGTTCGCCATAGAATGTACTGGGAAAATGTGACAAAAGAAAGAGATAAGGAAGTGGAAAATACTGATAAACATTTATTGGCTTTCCTGAAAACGTAACAGAAGATTAGTAGTCATTCTTTTGTAACAATGAAAATTGCCAGGGTGTTATTTGTTTCTTCAAAGTATGACTGCTTGTGAAAATTTGAAAAATTGAAGGTACCATATGTCCAAGAGACTGCATGCACTAATGCAATTTCAATGTAATCCTATGAATTTTTAAAGGTATTGAGTGATGTTTTTTACCTAAAATGCTTTAGTACGTGAATCTGACTTGGATGTGATTTATGATTACAGTGTCAATTATTCAATTATTTTGTGTCAATTTAAGAGATCATTTTGTATCTCCCCCCCCCCCCCCATTTTCTCTTGTATGTAATGGTTGTATTATGATAAACAAAAGTACATGCATGTTTACACCACTGTTTTATGGTAGGGAAAGCTTAGTGACGTAGCCTGCCAATCCAACCGGAGGTGACCATTTAAATGGCAAAAACAGCTTTTAAACTTGCAACACTTAAGTAGCTGCACTTATCAAAAATATTGACCATAAATGCTGAAACTACACTTTCGCTATATATATATATATATATATATATATATATATATATATATATATATATATATATATATATATATATATATATATATATATATATATATATATATTGTGACTAACTTGGTTTTCTTGCGTTAAAAAGGCTATTTCTTTGTTGCTGGTCAAAGGAAAACAGTTGTGGAAACAGGAGACACTCCAGAGTTCTGCTTTTACAGTTTGAAAAAATAAAAAGTCAGAAGTGACTAGTGCGTCACATTGACGAGGCCATTCTCTTTCTCTCTCATTATCATTATTATTACCATTATTATTATAATTATTTTATTATTATTATTATCATCATCATCATCATCATTATTATTATTATTATTATTATTATTATTATAATCTTTATGTTATTATTATTATTATTATTATTATTATTATTATTATTATTATTATTATTATTATTATTATTATTATTATTATTATTATTATTATTATTTATTATAAGCCAGCAGATCGTGCGCATTTATGTAAAGGCAAGAAAGATGCTTATTTTTAACGACCTCATTTTGCCAATTGTTGACGTCATAGGTTTTTCTCCTGTTGTTTTTGTGTAATGAAAAGCGTGCATGTGCATTGATAATATTTTGCATGTATGTAATGGGAATCTATTTACCACACTATCCAGGTGTGTTACGGGAGGTATCACCATCGGGTTGAAGGGAAATAATCATTATAACCCCATAACATTTACTTCTCAGATTTATTCTTGCAGCAGCCTTTTTCAACGTCTTTGTAAATAAGGCGCAGATAGTACCATGGGAGACCACGGCTCCAGAGTGTGCTGTCTTCGTCTGCTTGTATGAATCATTGTATGCCCGTTTTAACAAACCAATGACAGTCCTACAATTAGAATGAATATGAAAAAATAGTGTTTCAAGCTTTTATCAAATCCCTGTGAGCTGATTAATTTCCTTTTAATGTAAAAGTATGCAATGAAGCTGACTGCAAGAAAAAATTAACAGGTCCTGGGTGCTGGCATAAAGGGTTCATTTAGTGCAATATACGTCAATTATGCTACAAGAATGGCATGTTTGTAACTTCAATTTCAGTTTTCACAGCGTTTGTTTTAACATATTTGCATCCAAATGAAGTCAAGTTGCTGCTATGTTTATATGTTGAATTTAATTATGTCAAAACAGCTTTGTTCTCAGTGCATGTCATTTTGTGCATTGAAGTGCCTAACGCACGTCACCAAAATTTCACTCAACTATGTTACACGGGCTTTAAAAAACAAAAAACAAAAATACAAAAAAAACAACGTTGCAACGGGTAATTCATTGTATGTTTAATCCCTTTCGTTTTACTTTGTTCATGCAAAGAAATGGAATATTGTCGGAGTTAAAGATTTTTTAAATAATAAAATCAAATGTTCAAAAAGTTATGAGTGTGTTAATGAGTGCTCAACCATGTTACGTCATGAAAGTAATAGTAATTGCCATCGTTACAAATTACCTTGTCGTTCAAATTTGTTACAGAAAGCAATCCTTTAGCGTCTTCTATCTTGTGTATTTGGTTTCAAATATATGTAAATTAGCTTGACTCTTGCAAGGGAAAAGTAGCAAACAATAAAAAAAATTTTGCATGACACAGCGAGCGATATTTCTACTATCATTTATTTCCCAGCTGTCTTCCATCACAATTAATGAGGAGATGTGGCTACTACATTTACTCTTTTATAGATGACCAAAACCACACGCCTGGCACCTTCTTCCCGGGTCCATGTTAGAGTGTTGTGTTTTTTCCTCATACGCATCTGGTATTGTTACTTATGAGATGGTGACGTGAAAATTTTTAAAATTAATTTTTTTCGTCTTTTGTAGTTTTTTGCATTGTTACTTTAGTATATTTTGTGAACATTAAAAAGTCCAAAATCCCCTGGCTCTGCAATATAAGCTCTTTTATTTAAACTTGTGAATTTGGGGTCAAAATATTCAAATCACCTGGAACTTTGAGGGTGTAAAAATTAACAGCAGTTCACTTATGTCACATAACACAGTTGAACGATAATACTGCTATCTGTCGTTACTTTCCTGCTGTCTTTTATCAAAGTGAGCAGATGTGGCTAATAAAATATTTTCATCTTAAGCAGACCATTATATATCCAGAAGGTGCATCCTTTCATTTTTCAGTCTGGTGTTTTGTCCTTATCTGCATATATGGAAATGTTACTACTAAGCAGTGTTCCCCTGGTGGCACTTTTAGGCACCCTTGCTATGACATAATTACTATAGTTTCTTTGTTAGCAAAGTATTGCTGGATTTTCAGTGTCGTAGTTAACAATATTTGCTTTAAAAACGAATGCTTTACAGGGTTTGTAAACTTTGTGCTAAATGATGAACCGTATGGTCTCTGATGTCACCTTTATTTTCTTACAATATAGCAGCAGATGATGAATACTCGTTAGTTACCCACCAGATCAGTAATCCGTAACAACGTTGATCTTGTGTTTGATTCCACACCATGTATGAATATGATGAAAATATCACAAAAATTCAGGCCAATTACCAAATGATTTATGAGCTTTGTGGTGGAGGTGGAGCATTTTTATAATGCTGCAGATTGATTAATATCACGAGAACGACGTAGGCCTGCTTTCTTCTTTCAACTGACTAACAAGTCAGGAGAACCACAAAGTGGCGGACCTACCATGTCTCTTTTTATCTTTGACGCAAGTTGGGAATTAGGCCAATATGTTGCATAAAAAAACTAAAGTCTAACGTGCAATATAATTACAAGTTTGTATAAAAAATATTCACATATAGGTGAAAGAATTTCACATATGTAAAAATCTTTTTCATATGTTTGATCTAAATTATTATATCACATATTGTATTTGTGTCTTATTTTCAGAACCACCTCCTAGTGGTCAGTACCCTATTCCGCAGTCCGACCTTTTTGCTTTCCATAAGCTGAACTGTCATTGTCTAACCTTTATATATATATATATATATATATATATATATATATATATATATATATATATATATATATATATATATATATATATATATATATATATATATATATATATATATAGGTCCTATTGTCCATATTGCACACGTTCCTTCTATTAGAATTTTGACATAGGCTGTATAAAACCCAAATAAATAAAAGGATCCTCAGCGAGTGACTACTCAGAACATGTTTCGGAGCCTCTACCCTCATGTATATGTGAAAAAGAAATAAATGTGTGTGTGTGTGTGTGTGTGTGTGTGTGCGTGTGTATGTGTGTGTGTGTGCGTGTGAACGTTTGATACATATGTGGAACTGATTTTCACATGTATAATACCACTTATATTTCACATATGTGAAAAAGAATTCCACACGTGTAGATATTTTCACGCATGTGAAATAAATGATTATTTTATATGCGTGAAATTAATTTTCACACATGTGAAATAGGTTTTGGTTTATGTCTCCGAATTTTATCCAATCAAATATATATATATATATATATATATATATATATATATATATATATATATATATATATATATATATATATATATATATATATATATATATATATGCAATAAAACGTATGTTGTGCTTTGACAGCATTTTACCTCGTTCATAATAAACCTATTAGGTCATAAATATTCCCATTGTAAACTATGTACCTTACATGCAAGGCCCTTAAGTGCCACAATAGTTAAAATCATGCACATGTACATTGATTTGACAGGTGTGCATATTAATTAGACTCTGAAATTGCAGCATTGCGGATTTTTACCTAGATAGTTTAACGCATCGATTAAACGTGCTAGTATCCTTGAATTAAGTCCAGTGCTAAAATTTCTGGGACTACAGTATATAAAACATAAATTATGAAATCTTGTAATCTTCTTAAAATTTCAATCCTACTTTACAATTGAGCGTTTTAGGTATTTTTGCTTGCTTAGTGGACTTGCAGACCCCTGAAGCTAGTAGCAGGGCCGTCGTCCCATTACTCAAAACATAGGTCTTTCAGGCGTGAGAAGTAACTGCGCAGGGCAAGCGTATGATGAAACTCACAGATTTAGAATGATGAGTGAAATCTTCTTCAGATGACAGATCGAACATATCTGGTCTCAAAATATTCATAACCTACGTATTCATGTTCAATATAAATTTAGTTATATGCGCTCACTTTATGTTATCTGAAGAACTTGTCGTTTCAATGAAATTAAAGGTGTGGTACACTTTATGACACACGTGCATAAATGTTTACTTTCTGTCCATGGTTACCACGTAATACTCTTAAAAAGTGTATACTTTCTGAGAGGAAACATAACATAAAGTTTGATTTGGCACTGAACATAAATATTTAGCATCGCTATAAATGAAATTAAATTTTGATTAAATTTCCTAAATTTTGCATCAATTTAAAATAGCACTTAAAATAGATTTAGTTTATATTTTTAAATGAAAAAAACATATAACGACCTTCAAAACCGTATTTTAAATGTTTGAAAAGAGCACAGTTCTAACTTTATGGCTGTTTTTTTAATTTAATATTTGAACTTTAATTCATACATCCTGTAAACATTGAACTATAACCCTTACCCAAATAATATAAAAAAAGGGTTTTGCTGCCAGATGTGTACTTTTAAATATTTTCAATACCCAGGGAAACAAATCTGAGAAGAATAGACATACTCTGACACCCAAATGGCGATTATGCCACCATAAAAAAATGTCTGTTAGTATTTCCTTATCTGCTTTTTCTATCCCTGACTTTGTTAGTTGTTTCTGCACTCTCCTCTGACACTATTAAGCAATCGTCCTCAAATTAGGCCCAGGTCTAGGCCTAATAAAGGAATCTGAATATGAAATTATCTATGGAATATTTCCACTTTTTCATTCTTTTTTATTCCATTCCGTCCCATATTTTTCTATGTAATGTTAAGTAAACCGTTTCTATGATAGTGGCGCCGCCTTTTATAGTAAAGATATAACATGCCAGTTGCTAGTGAGCTTGGAAAGTAGTTACAGCTGTCCATTTTGGATAGAATCAGTCATTTTGGCACTTTGTTGCATGCTTTATCGGGGAAATGATCGGTTGATGCAACAGGTCAAATCAGCTATCTGTGAAGCACAAGGGTACCGGTGCCATTTTCATGTTTGGTTTACCAGTCGCTTCAACATTACATTTTTGATATGGATTGCGGAGTACTAAATATCCGTATAGAAGCATGAACCTTGGCCAGAACTAGTAGAAAAACTTCATCTTTCGTATTATATAATTATGAATAAAGTGAAACCAATACGTCGTGTTTGAGCAATTTATAATCTACTACAGGAGCATTGGCATACCAGTTTTGCTAGTAGGATCAACTTCATTCAAATTCCACACCAAAGCTCTAGAAGCTTTCTTATTGGTTAACATATTCAGAATTTTCCATCTTATCTCCCGCTTTTTTCACTACCAAATATTTGCTCCACGTTAAAGATTTGGCCTAAACAAACAAAAATGAGAATGTGCTGATTTCCTCATCAGTCCTCTTTGACACTGAAACATGTGGGCGATACAGTCATGGGCCATGAGGCTCAAATTTCAGGAAAATTTTCTGCCATCTTCCCTAGAGTTCTCTCTCTCTCTCTCTCTCTCTCTCTCTCTCTCTCTCTCTCTCTCTCTCTCCGTCTATCTTTTTCTGCTTTTTCTGGCGGTGAAATCCCCACAAATGCTGAAATTTTCATAACAAATAATCAGGCCATACCCCTGGGCTTGGGCCTTGCATCTGCTGGGACTGACGGTAATGTATCGTCTTTATCGATACACTCTTCAAATGAAAAATACGATAAATTTATGTCGACCTGTATGGGATTCGAACCCACTACCTTCGGCACACTCGCCTAGCCAAATGTAAAGTCCAACACGCTGACCTCTAGGCCATTGGGACAACCCTAAAAAGGTTGACCAAGGACCCAGGGTGATGTTATGGCAGGTGTGGCTTGTACATTGACACGGTAGGGCACTTCCACAGACCGACAATTTTTATGAAATACACCTCTAATATAATTTCGAAGTCGGAGCAATGGCCCACAGCACTTCGAAACCAATAGAGTATTATCAAGTGAAAAATACGATAAATTTATGTCGACCTGTATGGGATTCGAACCCACTACCTTCGGCACACTCGCCTAGCCAAATGTAAAGTCCAACACGCTGACCTCTAGGCCATTGGGACAACCCTAAAAAGGTTGACCAAGGACCCAGGGTGATGTTATGGCAGGTGTGGCTTGTACATTGACACGGTAGGGCACTTCCACAGACCGACAATTTTTATGAAATACACCTCTAATATAATTTCGAAGTCGGAGCAATGGCCCACAGCACTTCGAAACCAATAGAGTATTATCAAGTGAAAAATACGATAAATTTATGTCGACCTGTATGGGATTCGAACCCACTACCTTCGGCACACTCGCCTAGCCAAATGTAAAGTCCAACACGCTGACCTCTAGGCCATTGGGACAACCCTAAAAAGGTTGACCAAGGACCCAGGGTGATGTTATGGCAGGTGTGGCTTGTACATTGACACGGTAGGGCACTTCCACAGACCGACAATTTTTATGAAATACACCTCTAATATAATTTCGAAGTCGGAGCAATGGCCCACAGCACTTCGAAACCAATAGAGTATTATCAAGTGAAAAATACGATAAATTTATGTCGACCTGTATGGGATTCGAACCCACTACCTTCGGCACACTCGCCTAGCCAAATGTAAAGTCCAACACGCTGACCTCTAGGCCATTGGGACAACCTTAAAAAGGTTGACCAAGGACCCAGGGTGATGTTATGGCAGGTGTGGCTTGTACATTGACACGGTAGGGCACTTCCACAGACCGACAATTTTTATGAAATACACCTCTAATATAATTTCGAAGTCGGAGCAATGGCCCACAGCACTTCGAAACCAATAGAGTATTATCAAGTGAAAAATACGATAAATTTATGTCGACCTGTATGGGATTCGAACCCACTACCTTCGGCACACTCGCCTAGCCAAATGTAAAGTCCAACACGCTGACCTCTAGGCCATTGGGACAACCCTAAAAAGGTTGACCAAGGACCCAGGGTGATGTTATGGCAGGTGTGGCTTGTACATTGACACGGTAGGGCACTTCCACAGACCGACAATTTTTATGAAATACACCTCTAATATAATTTCGAAGTCGGAGCAATGGCCCACAGCACTTCGAAACCAATAGAGTATTATCAAGTGAAAAATACGATAAATTTATGTCGACCTGTATGGGATTCGAACCCACTACCTTCGGCACACTCGCCTAGCCAAATGTAAAGTCCAACACGCTGACCTCTAGGCCATTGGGACAACCCTAAAAAGGTTGACCAAGGACCCAGGGTGATGTTATGGCAGGTGTGGCTTGTACATTGACACGGTAGGGCACTTCCACAGACCGACAATTTTTATGAAATACACCTCTAATATAATTTCGAAGTCGGAGCAATGGCCCACAGCACTTCGAAACCAATAGAGTATTATCAAGTGAAAAATACGATAAATTTATGTCGACCTGTATGGGATTCGAACCCACTACCTTCGGCACACTCGCCTAGCCAAATGTAAAGTCCAACACGCTGACCTCTAGGCCATTGGGACAACCTTAAAAAGGTTGACCAAGGACCCAGGGTGATGTTATGGCAGGTGTGGCTTGTACATTGACACGGTAGGGCACTTCCACAGACCGACAATTTTTATGAAATACACCTCTAATATAATTTCGAAGTCGGAGCAATGGCCCACAGCACTTCGAAACCAATAGAGTATTATCAAGTGAAAAATACGATAAATTTATGTCGACCTGTATGGGATTCGAACCCACTACCTTCGGCACACTCGCCTAGCCAAATGTAAAGTCCAACACGCTGACCTCTAGGCCATTGGGACAACCCTAAAAAGGTTGACCAAGGACCCAGGGTGATGTTATGGCAGGTGTGGCTTGTACATTGACACGGTAGGGCACTTCCACAGACCGACAATTTTTATGAAATACACCTCTAATATAATTTCGAAGTCGGAGCAATGGCCCACAGCACTTCGAAACCAATAGAGTATTATCAAGTGAAAAATACGATAAATTTATGTCGACCTGTATGGGATTCGAACCCACTACCTTCGGCACACTCGCCTAGCCAAATGTAAAGTCCAACACGCTGACCTCTAGGCCATTGGGACAACCCTAAAAAGGTTGACCAAGGACCCAGGGTGATGTTATGGCAGGTGTGGCTTGTACATTGACACGGTAGGGCACTTCCACAGACCGACAATTTTTATGAAATACACCTCTAATATAATTTCGAAGTCGGAGCAATGGCCCACAGCACTTCGAAACCAATAGAGTATTATCAAGTGAAAAATACGATAAATTTATGTCGACCTGTATGGGATTCGAACCCACTACCTTCGGCACACTCGCCTAGCCAAATGTAAAGTCCAACACGCTGACCTCTAGGCCATTGGGACAACCTTAAAAAGGTTGACCAAGGACCCAGGGTGATGTTATGGCAGGTGTGGCTTGTACATTGACACGGTAGGGCACTTCCACAGACCGACAATTTTTATGAAATACACCTCTAATATAATTTCGAAGTCGGAGCAATGGCCCACAGCACTTCGAAACCAATAGAGTATTATCAAGTGAAAAATACGATAAATTTATGTCGACCTGTATGGGATTCGAACCCACTACCTTCGGCACACTCGCCTAGCCAAATGTAAAGTCCAACACGCTGACCTCTAGGCCATTGGGACAACCCTAAAAAGGTTGACCAAGGACCCAGGGTGATGTTATGGCAGGTGTGGCTTGTACATTGACACGGTAGGGCACTTCCACAGACCGACAATTTTTATGAAATACACCTCTAATATAATTTCGAAGTCGGAGCAATGGCCCACAGCACTTCGAAACCAATAGAGTATTATCAAGTGAAAAATACGATAAATTTATGTCGACCTGTATGGGATTCGAACCCACTACCTTCGGCACACTCGCCTAGCCAAATGTAAAGTCCAACACGCTGACCTCTAGGCCATTGGGACAACCCTAAAAAGGTTGACCAAGGACCCAGGGTGATGTTATGGCAGGTGTGGCTTGTACATTGACACGGTAGGGCACTTCCACAGACCGACAATTTTTATGAAATACACCTCTAATATAATTTCGAAGTCGGAGCAATGGCCCACAGCACTTCGAAACCAATAGAGTATTATCAAGTGAAAAATACGATAAATTTATGTCGACCTGTATGGGATTCGAACCCACTACCTTCGGCACACTCGCCTAGCCAAATGTAAAGTCCAACACGCTGACCTCTAGGCCATTGGGACAACCCTAAAAAGGTTGACCAAGGACCCAGGGTGATGTTATGGCAGGTGTGGCTTGTACATTGACACGGTAGGGCACTTCCACAGACCGACAATTTTTATGAAATACACCTCTAATATAATTTCGAAGTCGGAGCAATGGCCCACAGCACTTCGAAACCAATAGAGTATTATCAAGTGAAAAATACGATAAATTTATGTCGACCTGTATGGGATTCGAACCCACTACCTTCGGCACACTCGCCTAGCCAAATGTAAAGTCCAACACGCTGACCTCTAGGCCATTGGGACAACCCTAAAAAGGTTGACCAAGGACCCAGGGTGATGTTATGGCAGGTGTGGCTTGTACATTGACACGGTAGGGCACTTCCACAGACCGACAATTTTTATGAAATACACCTCTAATATAATTTCGAAGTCGGAGCAATGGCCCACAGCACTTCGAAACCAATAGAGTATTATCAAGTGAAAAATACGATAAATTTATGTCGACCTGTATGGGATTCGAACCCACTACCTTCGGCACACTCGCCTAGCCAAATGTAAAGTCCAACACGCTGACCTCTAGGCCATTGGGACAACCCTAAAAAGGTTGACCAAGGACCCAGGGTGATGTTATGGCAGGTGTGGCTTGTACATTGACACGGTAGGGCACTTCCACAGACCGACAATTTTTATGAAATACACCTCTAATATAATTTCGAAGTCGGAGCAATGGCCCACAGCACTTCGAAACCAATAGAGTATTATCAAGTGAAAAATACGATAAATTTATGTCGACCTGTATGGGATTCGAACCCACTACCTTCGGCACACTCGCCTAGCCAAATGTAAAGTCCAACACGCTGACCTCTAGGCCATTGGGACAACCCTAAAAAGGTTGACCAAGGACCCAGGGTGATGTTATGGCAGGTGTGGCTTGTACATTGACACGGTAGGGCACTTCCACAGACCGACAATTTTTATGAAATACACCTCTAATATAATTTCGAAGTCGGAGCAATGGCCCACAGCACTTCGAAACCAATAGAGTATTATCAAGTGAAAAATACGATAAATTTATGTCGACCTGTATAGTGAAGGATATATATCTCACAACCACTTGAAACTTTGATTTCAACAGAAACTGCAAATAGACCATGCAGTGTTATCAGAACAGATCTATTTCAAATTGGGCAGGATCAATATTTGATCATCGTGGACTACCACTCCAAAGTTAATACCCTATAGTTGAGATACTGCCAAAATCAGCTACTTCCCTGGCAGATGTGGAAATATTATGGCCTGTTTGGTGTGCCTGACACTATGGTCTGACAATGGACCCCAATATATAGGTCAGCCATTCAAGGACCTACAAGGTCAACTGAAATTCAAACATAACATCATCACCAAGATAAAGGCGGTCCAACAGATTCATTGAACGAAAGGTTGGTAATGTCAAAGGTATCATAAAAAGTCTTTGCAATCTGGTGAAGACTGGAACATAGCCCTCCTATGACTATGGACCACACCCATCGGCAGCAAAATCCCAGCAGAGTTTATGTCAAAGAAGGATTAAGAGGATTAAGTACATCTTACCAGGAAGAATCCTAGCTAATAACCCTGACCAGGAAAGCATAAAGGCAAAACTGCGGCACTTACAACAGCTACAGAAGGCATACCAGGATAAAAAGGCAAAGGACTTACCACCCTACATCCCAGGTCAGCACACACTGTACCAGGATACCTAGTCTGGAAAATAGAAACCAGCAGTTGTCCAGGCAAAATGTCCCAAGCCAAGGATCTCCGTCATCCAGACACATTCTGGACAGACTTTACAATGCAACTGTGTACACCTGAAAGATGGTGATGTGCCTACTGTGCTGGATGATACCAATGGTGATAGACCGACACCACCCATCCACGAAACACAAAGGCCACCAGTGACAACGCAAATGACTAATGCCAAGTTGCCATCAAAGACAGCTCCTAGTGTTAAAGGTAAAGAGAAGTCTGATGAAAAAGTGGTCCACTTTGGGGAAGTAGGCAGACCCATTAGCTGTGAGGCAATACTGCAGTGACCATGCTTTCCTTTCATCTCTATGTGAGACCCAGTTCCCCTTTAAGTGTAGTGATGCCAAACCACCCAAAGTGTCGAAGACAACCAGCTCACCCAAAGGGGAAAGCAGTGTCATTACCCAGAGTGGGCGTGAGATTAGAAAACCGAGTAGGTACAAGTGACAAAATACAATAAGATGTCACAGTATATTAGTGAAAGACCTTTATGATAGTTTGTTCATGGTGCTACAAGCTATTGCCAAGGACCTGCACTGATAGTTAATAAAAGGCAAACAACATGCTTATTGAATACACTATATACTTACCAAAATTGTACTGCATGTTGTACACGTATGAATGAACACAATAAGCTTACAAACATACATCTTCATTTCCCATTTTGATCGTATTGATGCTAATAATTGCTGTTTAAAAAACACCAAGGACTATTTGCAAATGAAAAACAGTCATTGGCTGTTCTCTTGCGATCTGCTTAAGACAATCAGGTGAAGTGATACATATTTCGTCAATACACGTTAAGACATCAAAAGAATTTTGCAAAAGCTTGCTGCTTGGCACATGAATTCAAAAATATTTAACAGTTGTTTAACTCATTATCACAGGCAACTAGACACGCAAAAATTGCATGTCTGAAAAATATTTTACTGCTTTCTGTGTACACATACATACACTTGACATAAAATTATGAATTTAATTATGTCACATTGTTAAATGTTTTTCAAAGCGCAAAGAACATTGATCTCTGCAGGTTTTGAGTGATTTGACATGGTCTTTCATTATAATGTTGAGCATGCATATGTAATAGCGGGACAACAATAAGTGTGTATTTTTGAGCTAGGTCATGTTAAGAAGAAAAAGTGTGACAACTTGAGACCAATGAAAGTGCTACCATATAATTCAATACTATTAGAACTAATAGAATACAAAGTTTTTTACAAATGTATATAACTTTCCACTGACACAATGATAATAATAGGTATCTGTTTATTCAATCAAATAGATAAATGATTTTATTTACCCACAAGATGGTGCAGACAAACTACATATTACAATGGTCATCATTTGTAAAAAGGACATGACAATTTTTGATGGAGATTCAAGTCTTGCTTTTATATCTAGTGATGTTCATGTTGATGGATTGACAAGATTAGGACGGTTTTCGACCGGACTGATTTTCAACAATGATATTGATGTGTAATTGTCTCATTACCCTTTGCTTTAGACAAGCAATCAGTGACTATACTGATACTCAGTTTCAGACATACTGTCTTGGACAGACTCCTCGATAAATCATCTACATTTGGTATTTTAGGATAATTTCTGCCTGCATTTCAAAATACAAAACAACAAGTAATAAAAAATGAAGAATCTTCAACCTGAGAAAACATCAAAGATAGGGTTCGCGGAAAAGGTTCTGTCGTGGTCCATCTTCTCTTTCTCACACATATCAATGATGTAGTTGACACAACTCTTTAAAAGTTTTGCATATGTATTCATGCACTGCACTTGTTGTTAACGTTGACGACTCAGCAGTTGCTTGTGAGAGTATGCACCACAATTTTTCATCTCTCTCTTTTTTCATCTCAAGTCAGGAGTGAAATTTGTTTCTTCACATTGGTATTGGAAGAGAAATGTTGATGCTTTGGCAAGTCTGGAATCTCTTTGCTGTCATTGTTGGGTTTGGAATTAATGAATGTGGATCATATTTTTCTGTACTATTTGAAAATTACTTCATTGGCTATGTTGTGCTGTGGGCTTTGTTCTCCGACTCATAGTTATAGTGGAGGAAGAGTATGTTTATAATGTTCCAGGTTCATAGATATCACAAAAACGATGTAGGCCTACTTTACTCTTTTGCTGTAAAATTAGTTGACTAACAAGTCGGGAAAACTAAAAGGTGATAGGCCTAACAGGTCTTTTTTTATTTTTGGCAGAAGTAATGAAATTTGTGTTTTGGGTGGTTAGGCCTATACATTTTGGAAAAGAACTAGTGTTTGCAATTTATGATGGATATTTCTAAGGTTGAGAGGACCGGTTTAAAACCACCAGTTGCCTTTCATGGGTGACTGCCTGTCTCAAGTCAGGAGTGAAATTTGTTTCTTCACATTGGTATTGGAAGAGAAATGTTGATGCTTTGGCAAGTCTGGAATCTCTTTGCTGTCATTGTTGGGTTTGGAATTAATGAATGTGGATCATACTTTTCTGTACTATTTGAAAATTACTTCATTGGCTATGTTGTGCTGTGGGCTTTGTTCTCCGACTCATAGTTATAGTGGAGGAAGAGTATGTTTATAATGTTCCAGGTTCATAGATATCACAAAAACGATGTAGGCCTACTTTACTCTTTTGCTGTAAAATTAGTTGACTAACAAGTCGGGAAAACTAAAAGGTGATAGGCCTAACAGGTCTTTTTTTATTTTTGGCAGAAGTAATGAAATTTGTGTTTTGGGTGGTTAGGCCTATACATTTTGGAAAAGAACTAGTGTTTGCAATTTATGATGGATATTTCTAAGGTTGAGAGGACCGGTTTAAAACCACCAGTTGCCTTTCATGGGTGACTGCCTGTCTCAAGTCAGGAGTGAAATTTGTTTCTTCACATTGGTATTGGAAGAGAAATGTTGATGCTTTGGCAAGTCTGGAATCTCTTTGCTGTCATTGTTGGGTTTGGAATTAATGAATGTGGATCATATTTTTCTGTACTATTTGATGTTCCATGACAGGCTTATGACATTAAAGCCTGGTAAAACAGTCTCATCATCATTGGACAGTATGCACTTTTATTCTATTTTTCGAAACAAGTGTTGATACAGGCTTCGCCTGATCCCCAATCACTTTTGAAAAAAAAATCAAACCAAGCAACCACTTGCCACATGAAACTGGAGGACTCCAGGTGATTTAAATAACTGGAACAACTGCAAATTCCTAGATGGGTTGTGCTTTGAGATTCACAATGTATAACACCCCTGGGTTTAACGTCAGCACTGCAAAGATATGTGCTTGCTGTGATGGCTCGGTCACTATTTTAAAAGTATATTAAACATTGATGTCGTCGATTTAATTATAGTTTGATGATATAAAATGTAAGAATTTTTTACCACTGTTTTTCTGAAAAATACAACAAAACACAATAATCAAATTTTCCTGTTTGAGGTTGGTCTGTGTTCCAAAACAGTCGATTATTTTTTACATCTGCGCATTTCCTATAAAGGCAGTCTTCTTAGTGGGCCTGAAAAATTTTCATTGCTGTAAAATTGCCATTGCGCATGCAGCATGTACGTACCCTCTGTGCGAGCATTCTTGATGATTCATGTTGCGACAGTTTTTTTTTTCTCAGAAAAAAAAAAATCTTGAGAAGAAAGCAGGTGCGAAAATCCCAGTAGCACAAAACGCACACTTTAAGTACTTTGTAAGTTAACTTTATGTCTTCTATCTTTACATTTTGAGATGAAAGGATGATGTAATAAATACAAACCTGATAAAAAGCTGCCTGCAGGCCTTAAGGTTTTGGATTACAGTTAATAGCTGGTCTGATTTCATATCAATGCGAAAAAGTGTTGCGATTAAAATTATCAATTTAGGGAAGCCATCAAAAGTTAAATGGTTACAAATAAACGAAAGTAATTTCGTTTTGGGTCAGACCCCCCTCCCCCCGAAACTAAACTCGACTTTACATTGAAACTTCGATCTCCCAGAATGTGTACTGTAGTGGTCACAAATTACATAGGGTTTTGCCACTATAAAAAGGTCATATTGTGTTGTATTTAGGATGGCTTTTAAAGATTGGGATTACTACCATTCTACACCATGGAGAGGACTCGCATCCCTGGATGAATGATTGATATTGAATAATTGTCAAATAAAAGATATTTCGCTTTTATTAAAATTGACTTAAAGTTTGTTTTTCTTTTGTATTCAGTTTACACAGGCTTCACAGTATGCAGTATTTCCATGTCGGTCATTTTACAAGTCATTTATATCCAAAGCCCATTTTGTCTTGAATGGCCTGCTGAACAGTGAAGCCTGTCCAAATACTGTATACAACTGTCAGCTTTTTTAAAAGCAACGACACAAATGCTTTAAAGAATACCAGTGAATAAATCATTGGTGGTATAAACCATCAATGATTTATTCACTGGTATTCTTTTTATAATGACATGTCGCATTCTCTCGCATTCTTTTATAATGACATGTATGATGTTTGTTAACAAACACCATACAAAACAAGAATACCTCATATGGAATAATTAAATTCCTCATGATACAAAAACAATAATTATGAATTTGACACAAGATGTAACTTGCAGTATTTACTAGCTTTTCCCTTGAAAGTAGTCCTTGGTAGTAAAATATTTGGTCACAAAATAGCAAATAATTGTGGAAGAGTCAAATATACTTCCAGTACTTGGATGTGGTATTTAAAAATGTAAAGTGTATCTGATACATAACCACACAGGCAATCACATTCTTTATAGCCTGGAACATATAACACCTTGGGTACTTTCCACACAGTATAAAAGCAAAATAGTTTGTGTCGGTCAGCATTTGGCACAATTTGTAGCCTGATATAGTCCTGTGGTCACGGAGTTTTAAAGTGGTTCTTGGTGGTTTTCCTTCCTATTCCGGACGAAGTGCTTTAGTTCCTGTTTATGTTTCCGCAGCTGGTAGTACGAAGTACCCTTGAAGATACAAGTTGTGCCATCTTCCAGCTGGAAAGTACAGGAGGGACACGCAACCACTATTTGAACAACCCGTTAAAACTGGTGCTCGATCATCACGAAAACGTTTTTTTTTTTCTGTTTGCAAGTTAAAATTTTGATATTTTTTGCTTGCATCGATTTTGTGCGATAGAAAAATAAATGAACTTTTAACCCCCTCCCCCCTTACTAAATTAGGTTCGTTTTTATCGCACATCGATTTTTTGATGGCTTCCGCTACCTCAATTGAGGCTGTAAACCTTTTAATTTTTATGTGTGTGTTTTGTTTAAATTTTGCCACAGCTGTGAGAATATGGGGTGTCTTCCAGGACATGCATATGAGCCACTGTTTCTTGTTTCTGAATATTTTCATCAGTGCACTGACGGCTTTCACAAAGCACTGTACCATTGTACCCCTCTAATAATGAATTTCAATTCACACATTACTGAAGGAATGACTAATTTGGCTGCAAGACCTTACTAAGAGGGTGTCTAGTCCACTGTGATGCCCGACTCATTTATCAGTGTGCTCAGGTTGGCACGCAAGTCAGCCTGTTCGGTAAGGGGCTGCCTACTCAGCTTTGGTTTTTAGCTGCCCCTTTTTAGTCTTCTTGCCCTTGCCATGCAGCTGTAGGGGCCTAGCTGCCCAAAAGGGCTGTGTAGGTTTAAGTAGTTCAGGGTCCAGTCCCAGGGCAACAGTTAGAGGTGCTCGTTGCTTTACATCTGCTGTTGCAATTCGCCGTCCGTATTCTGCAACAATAAGGATGGTTCTAAGCTGCTCCTGCATCTGACGTAAACCATCCAGGTTGAGAAACGAGAAGAGGGGAATACCTCCTGGGGTATTTTGTTACCAAAGCAATAATCACAGGCCAATGGCTCCATACCCTTAGCTTTTAGTGGTGAGGTCAATGTATAGATCCAATGTGCCTGCACCACCTTCATGTTGGATGCTCAAGTAGTCCGAAATTTAGATGTTGACCTGCTTCCCGAGACTCCATTCATTTACTCAAACAATATAAACATTCCGCCTGCCAAACACCAAACTATTATTAATGGGCAGGATATTACACATTATGGTACACTTCACAAGCAGTACCCATCAACTGTCCTCTGAACCCAAGCTTGGGTTCTACATGCCCCTAAAACTAAAACCATACTACTACCATGTGACTTCATTGACATCCAAACTCCAAATGATACTGAACCTGATACTTTGTGGGCCCCAGAGCCATGTTTTGAAAGTCCTACAGCACAACAAACAAAATGCATAAACAAAATCCATCTTAGCCCTCCCTGTAGGAAGTACGTTTGGTTGATCAGTCAATAAGACTTGTCAATGATACCTTTTTCACCATAAACATTCCTTGTCATGAACATTTCCATCATGTTCATGCCGTAACTCCATTTTCTACATGGGCACCAATGACTGTCCAGAAACCACATGTGCACCAACCACACCATCTTCACCATCATCAGTCTCTCTATAGGGACCTTACTCTTCAGTCATCTCTATTGACCCAGATGGTATCTTCTCAGCACCTATGCAGGAACAATTCATAAATTTACACAAGAGCTATGACCATGCGTTAAACCCCTTTATCACCAAATACAACAGTATGTGAGGAAAAATTGAAGGAACTGTTAACATGGGCCCTTTCCTACCACCTCAGAGACAAGGACAGCTCCCACACCATAAGAAAGAAAAACTTATTCAATTACAATAAAAATTTGATGAGCTTGAAAAGGTTGGGGTCTTTGCCAAACCTAAACAAGTAAATGTGTGTATAAAATACCTGAACCGCTCTTTCTTAGTGCAAAAACCAAATGGGAGTTCATGCCTAGTTACAGCATTTGGCAAAGTGGGCCAATACAGTAAACTACAGCCTTCTTTGATGCCCAATGTAGACTCCACCCTGTGTGCCATAGCAAGCTTAATATACCTGATGTTACAGCAGGTGTGGCTTGTACATTGACACGGTAGGGCACTTCCACAGACCGACAATTTATGAAAGAAGCTACAGAAGTCTGTAAAAGAACTACAAATAAAGTGTGATGACCTAGAGCAATATCCTAGACGAAACAACATTCGTATCTCAGGCATCAAAGAAAATGAAGACACAAATCAGATCGTCTTGACACTAGCCAATGATGTAATGGATGTGCCCATCACTACCAGTGAAATAGATCATAGTCACAGAGTTGGAAAGATTCAGCGTGGAAAATCCCGGAACATTCTTGTGAAATTTACTTCATATCGTAACAAAAGGGAACTGGCCAGAAGCAAAAGACAACTAAAGGACAAAGAGAATCAAGACAAACTCAAGACGGAATTCAACCAATGGCTGTATATATAAATGATGATCTAACTGCAAGAAGGGCAAATTTGCTGTATCAGCTAAGACAACTGAAAAGGAACAGTAAAATCAATGATGCCTGGACTTATGATGGACGCATCTTAATTAAGGACACGAGCAACAAGATTGTTCCCGTGAACAGCCTTCTTGACCTGGCAAAACATGGAATTACAGTGGTTTAGATAGTGATATTTTCTATACCCAGTAGCCCAATGACACCCACCACTATTTGACAACCAATACAAGTACAACGGACTCGGAACTATGGCTTGTTTTTCATTCACTGTATTATTTGCAATACAGATTTGGTTTACAACCTGGTTTGAAACATATCAAACCGTTTTCTTTGTTATATGTTTTATTTTATTTACAATCTGATTTCTAGCCTTACTCAGCAGATACAGCATAAACTATTCACATGTACCGTGAAAACTGTATTTCTCTTATTCCCTATGCCTGCTGATTTTCTCAAGCCATTTCCAAGTCATGTTAACAAAACTTTCTCTTTTTTCATGATGACAACATCAATATTTGACATCATTACAATTACCTTAATTTCATGTTCAAAATGTATCTTGTTATGTTTAATATGTCAGTTACTTTTAAGCTATGTTTACCTTCACTTGTGTACTTGACTCAATTGTCATGAACATTTTTCACTTAATTTTTCTGTTGTTGAGGGAAAAATGTTTCGTTCCAGTCCTTAAAAATGGTGCATAAACGTAAAATTTGTACACAAGCAATGAATCACCGTGCTTTAAATCAAAGCCAATGTACTGCTTGTAAAGAATTTTATCACTTTATTTGCATGGGTTATAATTATGACCGTGACAAGGAATGGATTTGTTTACAGACCAATCTGCCATTTAATCATCATGATGATGATGATGATGATGATGACTTATTTTTTAATTATATATCTGATTCATGGACATTTTTTTCCTAATATTGACTTTACTTCATTCAATGACAAACTGTTTGTTCCATTTGAGTTAAATTATGACAAAAATAACTTCCTACTTATGATATAGATCCAGATTTTTTTCATTTCTCTCAAAGACATTTTATGAGTAATTTATGTGACAGCCAATATTATTCAGAAGATACTTTCAACAATATGATAAACACTATATCACCTGATTCAACATCATTGTCTTTCCTTCATTTAAATATTAGAAGTCTTCCTGCTCATATGAAAGACTTAGAATATCATTTGTCTATTCTAAACTACAAGTTTAAAAAACTTGGAATTACTGAAACTTGGTTGAAAGAAAGTAATTTTGAGATTTACAACATGTTGCAATACAATCGTGTGTACATTTACAGATCAAATATGGAGGGTGGAGGCGTATCATTATTTGTTGACAAAGGGTTATCTTTTAATTGCAGAGATGACATTACGATTTTTAATGATGCACTGGAATCTATTTTAAATGAAATACATTCTGGTGAACTATCTAAATCAAACATTATCGTTGGTATGCTTTAAAGGCCTCCAGGTACAAGTTTAAATCACGTCAATTCGGTTTTTTAAGGGGATACTTGATTCTATTAAATTAGAAAAGAAACGTTGTTATTTAATGGGTGATTTCAACATAAATTTGTTAAATTCTGACAATCACTCAGGAACTTCATCATTTACTGATGCTATTTTTTCAAATTCTTTCTTGCCATCTACTAATAGACCAACGAGAATTACTCAACAATCGGCTACATTGATTGACAACATTTTGAGCAATATTTCTGACCTTGAAAATTCTCCTGTTAAAGGTATCTTATACACAGATAAATCTGATCCTTTTCCAATTTTTCGCATATGCATTAAGAAAACAATGAATAGTCACCCAGTTCCTCAATACAAAAGGAAAATTAACCTAAATACTTTAACTCATATGAAAAATTCCCTTTCTTCTGTTGATTGGAATTTGGTCTTATGCAATGATGATCCAAATCAGGCTATGTCATTTTTCTTGACAAAATTTAAAGATTATTATAATAAATCAATTCCTGTTAAGCTTGTTACCTGTGAATATAAACAAAGGAAACCTTGGCTTTCTGAGGATCTTATTAAAGCAATTACACAAAAAAATAGACTTTATAGTAAATTGAAAATGACAATAAGTCTCGTTATGTTTCATATCCTGACAGATTAAATCACATCTTAAGAATAGCTGAAAAACGGCATTATGATGAGGTATTTAATCAAAATAAGAATAACTTATCTAAGGTTTGGAAAGTTATTAATGGTATTGTTGGGAAGCATAAAGTAATTATTCATAAAAAATTCAAATTAAATAATGCCTTTCTTACTGACCCTAAAAGAATTTGCAACTCATTTTAATTTATTTTTTACTAATATAGGTCAAAGTTTAGCAAGAAAAATCCCTGATGTGCATGTCTCTCCTAATTATTGTATGAAGCAAGCCCATTATGTGCGTTATTTTTTCTTTTCACCAGTGGTAGATGATGATATTAAGATTATGATTAATTCTTTAAAGAATTCTAGCCCAGGATTTGATGATATAAGCCCCAAAGTTTTGAAATATGTAGTTGCTGAAATAGTTTCTCCTTTAACTTATATCATAAATTTATCACTCGAGAGAGGGGTTTTTCTAGATGTACTAAAAATTGCCAAAGTCCTTCCTTTGTTCAAAACGGGTGAAATGGATATTTTTTCTAATTATAGGCCAATTTCTTTGTTGACAAGCTTTGCAAAGTTGTTCGAAAAGGTTGCCTATAATCAATTGTTAGATTACATAGATAAAAATGATAGTTAATACCAGTTTCAACTTGGGTTTTGAAAATTATATAGAACTGAGTCTTCTGTACGTTTTTTGACTCACAAAATTTCAGAGGCCTTGGATGATCAGAAATTCGCTTTCAGTGTTTTTCTAGATTTATCCAAGGCCTTTGTTACAGTGAACCATGAGATACTTTTTGATAAATTATTTTGTTATGGAATCAGAGGTGCAACTCTGGACTGGTTTTCTTCCTACCTAACAAATCGGTCTCAGCTTGTGCATTTTCAAAATGCTGATTTTGATTTCTTGAATATAACATGTAGAGTTCCTCATGGCTCTATACTAGGTCTCTTACTTTTTCTTTTATATGTAAACGATTTATTTAATGCATGCCCCGACTCTTTTTGTCTATTATTTGCAGATGACACAAATTCGTTTTTTGCTGACAAACACTTTGATACTTTAAGAACTTAATAGTACAAGGGCTTCTCCGATGGATTTTATGGTGTCTGAGTTTACGCATGCACAAAAATCAAATTTCATGAATATTTCCTTCTTTGTGGAAGTGACCATACAACTTTGAAGTTTGGATTTACAACAGTAAATTCACAATGTATTAAAGGTGCATGTGCTCTGAGTCAAGCTATCCATAGATGAAAGTTTGTCTTGATTAGAAAATAAATGAATTCACTGTCTACTAAACGTTCGTGTGTTCTAAGCCAAGTTTTCGCATAGATGCAATTTCGTCTTGATTAGAAAGCCACAAGCATAAAATACGGAACATGGACCTATTAACGACTTTAATTACTATGGCTTAAATGTAATTTTGAGAAAGTCACTTTTGAACTAAAAAAAATAGATCAAGCCAAATTTCACAAAATTAAACATAAACTGTCACACGTGTCATAGAAACTGGAAGATACACTCGACCAAGAGCTCCAGCTGCTGAAAAATTTTATAAGTTGTGTTCATTTGTCAGTGTTAAAAATGAGGAACACTTACCATTGTGATATTCTAATTTGAAGAAAATGGAGCTAACATATATAGCTATACCAGTTTTATGTTGTAATAAACATTATAATTTGATGAGACGTGTTAGGATAACTACATAGGTAACTAAGCTATGCTAGTTTTATATTGCAATAAATATTCTGATTTGAGGAAAAATGGAGCTCTCGTGTTTTTATAGCGATACTACTACTAAACTTAAATTACGTCCATGATGGACGAAACAACTACATGGGCCTATAGAATTAAACAATTTGGACTCACGCTTGAGCACATTACACGAAGAAAGTAAATTTGCATTTATTGACTATTCTGACAATGGGGCACAATGAGTAATGACCAGGTCTGTGAGTCAATTTTACAGTTTATTAACTCTTCATGGGATAAGTGGCGCATAAGTTATAACAGAGCCTCAGACATCATTTGTAAGTATTTAGTCACCCATAATATTATACCTAGGAAAACTTATACCCCCGAACATGGCGGGAATTCGATATACCCCTTAGGCCTATTAACCTTCGGGAATTAAAAATCGACCGCGTGTCCTAATAGCGCGCCATCTGGTAGTAATATTTGGAAATTGAAATCTCAATGTTATCTCGCTTTCGACGTGATTTGCGAAATAGCAAGATGGCGACTTCCTTGTACTTTGGACGGTGTGAAACAGGCCCACAAAAACTCACAATTAACTCTTAATTTTTTCAAGCATGGACAAATGCATTGTCTTGCAGATATGAGGAGCATTCTGACTGATCAGATAAACGCTCTGAAAAGGTGACAAGATGCCGTTTTTTGGGAAGAAAAAGTCAGGTAAGAGAGCATCAAATCTGTCACCTGATGCACTGGGTGATGGCAGCAGTAGACCGCTGTCAAATTTCAAAATATTGTCGTTTCGAATGGGCACGTTTCCTCTTGCAACAATACACCTTCGAGATGTTATGTGGGAGGAAACATGCCAATAAAAGGGTACGACTAAGTCTGTCATGAATTGGTGTTAATCTTCATTTTAGCATTGAAATTTGCGTTCGTGACTACTTTGGCTATACATCACCAAAACACGCCCCCTGGTTAGCACTGCCACTAGAAATACACCAGTGAAGTGTCAAGCGACCGTTGCCGTATCATATACAAGTGGTGCAGTGAAGGCCCACAGAGAACTAATGGTCTAATCATGATGTTATTTTCACAGTAAAATACCAGTACTGGAAATCCCAGCTACATAATATGCAGGGGAAAACAGCACAATGCATACATGTGCATGTTGACAAGACTGCTTGCCACTTGGTGTCAGACTCTATCTTAAACAGAGTTGCCTAATCTAATGCTCTAATATGAAATGGATATAACCCAGAAAAAGTTAGCATTGCCATCCCATTGCCAAGTTCATTCTTCGCAACAGCCTGGCTTGTTCATCATGCCTTGCAAACATGCACTGAGCACACGCCGTGAAGTATGTCGGCAACTGTCATATTGGCTGAATCGAATTTCGCTTCATGGCAGCACTGGCCTTTTGTGACATGTTTCGATTGGACCATAATGCATCATGCAAGAAAAGTCTAGATATTCTAACATGTCTTTAAAAAACAAGACAGTACAATATCCTTAGATTGCGTTTTTATTGAAATGGAAGCAACTGGTTGAAGTTTTGATGCAATCTGTGTGGGGGAAAAAGTGCTGAATTGTGATTTAAGAAAGTCATGTTTCTAGAACAGTTCTTCTCTGCTGGTATGGTTTCTCAAAGGTAGCAATACTGTATGATTGTTAGTAGTGTTCTTCACAACTTCTTGTCCCTCTACCGTAACAGCAGGCCCACAGTTATATGTAAACTGCATCTTTAGTCCGCCAGCTAGGCATAACAAAAGTGTTTTCTTCTATAAATTGCTTTTATTTCACTGTATTCTTATTTTTGTTTATGTTGCTAATAGCACAAAACCATGAAGATAAAAACACAGTGAAATAGTATTTTAACATCGTTGAATAGAAATAATGTCCACAATAGTGGCATTGAAACCACATCACAGTGAAATGTCAGTAAAAACCATGAAAACATAAACACATGAATATAAACAACTTAGAATACAGTGGTACCTGCTGTATGTGGCCACCCCTTCTGCCAAGAAAAAGTGGCCACATACAGCAGGTGAGCTGTCACCACAGGTGACTTTTTCAAAGAAATTGACTCCTATGTCTGAGTCTAGTGACCACAAAAAGTGATGCTCATGGCAGTGGTTGCATACAGCAGGTACCACTGTATATTCCTTCCACCATGCTGATTACCATCACATTTCTGCTAATGCTGGCATATAACATGCACAAAATAGCAATGCATTTAACACTCAGGCTGATCCTGTTGTAAGCATGTACCAACACATTTGAACCCCATTATGATAGCAGTGAATTGTGTAGTGCATTCTATGATTAGTTTTTGCATTTCTGTAACTGAAAGAAAGTGAATCAGGATGTGCCATATTTGCATTTTCAGAGCAGTGTGCTGCATCATACATATGTGCACAGATCTATTTGCTGATGTCTTTATACTACACATGTTTACAGTATATTGCAATAATGCCCAAATTGATGGTTATGGAACACACTGCAAGCTTATTTGTATGTTACCATAATTTAATTTTTTCATTACGGTTAACCTGTCCAGAAACAAATTTTCAGCAAATAGGGCTGGTCTGTGGATGATATCCCAATCTTCATTTCACTTGTCTTGGGCAAGCTGTGTCTGATACTCAAGAAAGTCTGTATTAAAGAAATGCTCTCATAATCCTAGATTCTAGCTTGCTAACATAGTTGCCCCAATTACTGGATATGTGTTGCAAGTATTAAGACATTTTTTGTATCATATTTTTTTTAAGGAAGATAAAATTTATATCCTGTAAGCAAAATGTCCACCATCAGATGAAACCGTGTAAAGATTCCAACGAATACGTAAGGTCCAAAATAGCTAATACCGCCCGTAGCCACTACAGTGCCAGGGTCATTTCTCAGTGCACCTTGCGGCAGCTTAGGTTGTTTCAGTATAACAGCCATACTGCGCTATAGTTAAAGTACAGGCAAAAGACATTGCCAAAGTTGATTGTTATTTTCCAACGTATGACGGAAGTGTTCACAAGCTACAGTGACAGTCTACTATTGCAAAGTTCCTGGCCGTAAGTCAGACACAAGGAAACTGGGTAAATACCCCTGGATGTAAGACATAGCTATCCACAGTTTTCCTCCCAAAAAAAAAAACTGAAACGACCGGAGTGGTTGAATATGTTAAGAAGACCAGAAGATTATGAACCATGCAAATTTTACCAAATTTGTTCAAGACATTTTTTTTTGGGGGGGGGGGGGGTAAAGTCTGACACCAGAACACCCAGTGCCCACGTTATTTCCATATAACAACTGAAGGATTGCAGAAAAACCACACACAACAAACCAATGGCAGAACCATGTGAAACGGCCGAGGATCGAGTGACCTACCCAGCAACGGATAAAGGCCAGTTGCCAATTAGAGATCGGGGGTGCAATTGCTGCGTTGCACCGGTAGCGCACAGTACTAGTTAATTTGGACCAAAGGTATAGGAATGTTGTGCATTGAGGCTTATGGAAGATCCATGGTAACCACTACTGAATAGTGAACCGTATTGTTGGTGCAACTCTGCAGAAAAATGCAACACAAACAAGCTGCAGCACACCTCACAGTAAAGTGTCACAACTACTCTAGCCTATCAGATTATCGCTCATGCATGTGATCTGACAATTAATTGACCCATTGTGTTTCCTGGAATCATTGTGTAAACAGTTGCAGAGCGTAATCTTTATTAAGAGTTCTGTTGGGTTTTTTTCCCCCATGATACTTGAAGATTTACCCATGATGTATGAAGTTCCATTCACCCTGTACTTTCTGTGATTAAGACAAATTAATGAATTTCCCTGTAAGAAATGAGGCAAACAGACTGAAACTCTCTTGCATTTTTCCATATGTTAAGTTATTGTTGTAGTAAAATTGTTACACCAAACATGATAATTCAGGAGAGCCTTCCTTTAACAGCACTGTTTCCCAGAGCAAGATATCTTTTGCATCTTTTGAAGTAGGGTTTCTTCTCTAAACAGTAAATGCTTGCAACATTTCTTCCAGGAAGTACATATTATGCTTGCATATTCTAGTAAGGGTAGTGTAATGCTGGTTTTGAATCTGATTTTTTTTTTTTTTTTTTTTTTTTTTAAGATCTGCAAAACATCTACTTGTCCCAGTGAATCCTAATTTACAGTTGGATCTTTTGTCTATGTCTGTTAGGGATGGTTCAACATTTTCATCATTTTCACAAGCGTACATACTCTTTTTCATGACCACCCTCCTCCAAAAGAGTACAATTCAACATTTAAAAAATGATGATCACTGGCAAGACCCCCAGCACTAAACCAGACATGGCTTTCTCGACTGGTACATTCAAGCCAGGTCTGTGTTGACTACAGGGATGTAATTGTCTGCAAGTGCAGAGAGCCTGAAGATCACCTCAATGAGACCAGTATTTTTTTTGTTTAGTTTGTTCTGATTGCTGCATATTCAACCCAGGCAAACAAAGTTTTTAAACACTTTCCCTTTGGAACTTGTTCGTGTCACTGCTAAAAAATGGCGCTGCAAATCTTCAAACGGGGCTGACGAGCCTGTGTGAGTGAACAGATTATCATTTTATTGCATCATTAAAAGCATACAACACCTTTTAACCCCCTCCCCCAAGCATACGGTTTGTGTGCTTGTGAAAATGTTGAACCATCCCTTAGGCCAACATGTTTTATGGGCTGATCATCATAATTTCGACAGGGTGCCAAACATCTTTAAATCCTAATATTTTAAAACTGTTTTTCAACCTAAGCTTTGTTCAGTAGACCAACTAGTTATATAAATAGCCCCAACATTATTTGGTGTATCTCCTGCCCTTCACATTAGTTTGTTAAAACTTCAGACTTAATGGAACACAACTGATATTTATTGATCATCAAATTTGAACTATTAGTTGCCTTGCTTGTCATTTGGTCATATCATAACTTGCACTTAGCTTCTTCCATGATAAAGCACAAATAACAAACTGGTCTCACTTGTGGAAAATTCAGGTAGACTTTAAAAATTTGAGTACTGCTAATTGCTTTATTTTCACAGGTATAAATTTTCACTTTTTTTTGTATTTTTGATATTTCACTGTTGTTATAATTTCACTGTTTTGGACATAATTCCTTTAATAGCTGAGCTATATATCAACAAAAGTCTCTCTTAGTGGACTTTTGTTGATATATAGCTCACTTTTCCGACCACAACAGAATTATTCTGTTTTAGCATCCATTGGGTCACTCTTTAAACTACAAAAAAGGCCGTCTGCTTTATATGTAACACCAACTTTTATGCTCATACTGAGCCCTTATTCAAATAATTAAATATTTTAAAAGTGAACACTGCTCTTATAAGACACAGGACTCTTATTTATTTATATATTTATTCATTCATTCATTCATTCATTTATTTATTTATTTATTTATTTATTTATTTATTTATTTATTTATTTATTTGCTAGCAAATAAGACCACCAACCATATATGTGACCAATGCTGTTTGGCACTAGGGGTGATCTTGAACAGTACTGGTCTTTTAGGTACCACTTAACCTCTACATTAATTGCTGACTGGATGTTGCCATTATCAGTGATTGTGCACAGTGTATTGGGACAGATCTTGTGATGGATATATTTACATGTATCTCATGTTATTTTCTTTTCTGTTTTGTATTTCTGTAGACAAGAGCCCCAAGATCTCCAAGGGCCCCAAGCTTCCCCCTCCGTCCCCAAGTGGAGGTGGCAGGGCACAGCGTCCTTCTATACATCACAGTGACACCTTGTCAAATTCAAAGACACAGGATGGTCCTGATTTGGTGAACGGGGACATAGGTAAGTGTAGATTTCTTTGCCCTGTGTCAGGATTGGTATCAGCCGGTGAATTTTATGTGCCAATCCCTTTGGGGAGGAGGGCCTTAAGCTTATTTTTCATGTCTCCCAATGCACCACTGTTTGACCTCGATGGTGTTCGAAGGTGGACTTCTGGTAGAGTCTAGTTCTGAAATTATGTACATGTAGTTCCAGTTCACCTGTTATCTAAATAACATAACATGCCAAACTGTCACATATGAAATGGTATGTTTGATAAGATAACAACTACACAGATCTTGCAACATTTTTAATCATGCTGGTAATGGACACTGATTCCCCCCCCCCCCCTTTCCCATTTTGATGAATGTACTTGCCACAAGTCACACCAGTGTTAGGGCTAGCAATTTGGCTCCAGCGCTATGCACTAATTAGCATGTTCTATGGTGCAAGCCTGGCTTTGCAATCAACTCAATTTTATATCCACATTGCCATTTTACAATCATGTCTGCGATATTTTGTAACATGCAACATTTGCCATGTGTATGTTTACATGTTACAGTGTTGATTCTAGGGTGGGGGAGTGGGGAATTTTACCACCTTTTGACAACTTTGGCCCAGATTATTACACATGAAGGGCCAGGTCCCCCCACTTTTAATGCTTATATCTTGGTGCATTTCTATTGTGTTGGCCCATCATTCTGGCTATTTGGCCCATTCTGGAAAATCAGGTGGGCCAATTTGGCCCCTTTCACACAAATCCTAGAATCAACTCTGACGTTAGTACATGCAAGATGTGCTAGTAGCCATTGGCTAAGTCCTTAAGGGTCACATCACTGATGAAACTGTTTGACTTTGCTTCCCTAGTTTGTTGAATTAGGAATTAATGGATTACAGCGTATTAGGCTTGCCCCTTTTTAAAATTTTTTTAAACTTGGATATCATTTGAATCTGGCACACAATGCTATTTTAAGCCTTTTTTGTTCAATAACCTGAGTCAACAATTTCCTTGGCAGGATCTGGACACTAAGCATCAAACCTGTGCAAAAGAATATTATTCACAGAGGCCATGCTCACCTGAGACGATGTGAATCTCAACAATTTTGTGTCTTTTTATTGTAAAGGGGTTGACATGATCTTTAACTTGTGTCGGGCAGAATTCTCGAACTTAGTGTGCATATTCAGCTGTTCTACAAGTATACGTGTGCAGAATGCCTGCTCAATGCACTTTGTCAGCATTTCATAAAAAATATTACCTTGCATTTTAGGAGGTTTAAGCATGCCAAAGTTTTTAATAAAATAAAATATGCTAGAACCTTTTTATAGGCTCATTTGGTGTACTTCAAGGGTATTCATTTTGATCTTGTAAGAAACTATGCTATAAGTTGTTTATGAGTAGCGCTGGAAGAATGCAGTGGTTCATGAACCAAAGATTGAAATTTTAAAAAAAGAAAAGTTTTATTGATTTATAAATGAAAAAGAAAAACAAGTTCCAAAATGAGTGGTTGCATGTATGTCTTGGCATATTTTGCCCCAATAGTGGTATTATGGGGTGAGAAATAGTGATGGTCAAATAGTAACCATGAGGGATTAAACACCTCTGTATAGCCATAGGCATGCAACTTTTTCTCCTTAAAAATTAAGTACAAGCATCTGACATCATTAACCTTATGTGCATCTATTTTGTCACAATTGAGGATAATACACAACATGATATATTGTTGGTCAGCTCAGCATTCCTTGACACATTCTAGGTTCAATGCTTCTGGAGAGTGTGCTAAGGAAAGCTGTTGACTCAGTATGCAGAGAGTTTGGTGTCAGCATGAGACCCTCAGAAACCAGGGTCCAATATTTGTTAAAAAAAAAAAAAGATATAATCATACTGTTGGAATTAGTGTTAAAATTACCTCTCTTTGATCTTCCTAGGCTTTGGTTGTAATCGTTGGCTTTTAATTTAAACCTATTAACAGACATTGCTTTTTTCGCAAGTTGCGAACATCATCAGACTATGGAAAATACCTGGCAACAAGATGAAAGTGCCTTTGGTGTAAAATGAAATGTGCCCAATGATCAACTGGCAAAGGATCAAAGTGCATAATTAAAGATTGATAATGGGGACATATCATTTTGCACACTCAAAATGCATATATCCAAGGAGCTCACAGACACCAGGCAGGCGAGTGTGGCAGGAATTTTATCTGGTGGTGACTATCATACTCAAGCCCATGTGGCATAAATCCTGTAGCTTTTATTGTGATCAGAGTACAGTGGTCCCCCACTTGTAAGGCCCTTCTCAAGAAAGCCCAGCCCCTCTGCAAGTGTCACTTTTTCATGCAGCAAGTATGGCATTTTCATTATATTTTACCCCTCAGGGGATGCCACCTCCCTTATGAGGCCACATTTTTTTTGGTGCATTTGGGGTAGTCTTATAAGTGGGGGACTGCTTTATTTGGCAGTGTCTGTGGTCATTACACTAGGGTGGACATCTTTGAACTAGGGTACATTGTGTTGTTTACAGAGTTCCACAGGAACCACATTCACCAACATAGGTAGAGCATCATGGTACATGTGCAGGAGTATCTGCGTTGGCTTTTGGGCTGGTAGCCATTTTGGTTGTGGCTAAGACATTTGACTATTTTTTTTTTTTTATTGTACAGGAAGTGTCACAGCCTGTTTATGTGGAATGCACAAATATATCCAGATATACTTTGTGCATATATAGCGTTATCGATTTGCCAAATAGCCAGTGGCTTGAAAAGATGTGATTTGGCTCACAACATTTGTAAGCTTTGTAAAGCCATTCATAATTTATTAAACTTTTTCAATTTGATGCACATGTTCATGGTATTTGACTTGATTAATTAATTAAGATTCATTGAGTGTAATTTCAAAATGTAGAATTTTATGCATGGTTTTGGCTTACAGTAACGTAATCAGCCTTTGTCTAAAGACATTAATGTTACTTTAGCCAAATTGGCTACCTTTGTAAAATTTATAGTTCCATCCCAGATATATGTTGTGCAAAGTTGCGTGGGTTACAGTTAACATTTAGCAAATAACAAGATGCCTGATCACTGTTTTCAAGCATCTAGTCTTACGTCAATGCCTGTATCATGAAAAGATGTGTCATTATCTTGTCTCTGTTTTTATATAGATGTACACTCTATGGATTATCATATACAAGTAGTTCCCCCTGTGTATGGTTTGTACCAAAAAGTGTCATATTTTTTTACTGCATCATATCATAGGAATTGGTAATATCATATATGTGAGAAAACTGTCACAGCTTTGTTTTGGGCTGTTGTTCTTTTGCAGAAATAGTCAATGAACAAGCCCAGAATACGGCTATCTCTTTTGCATTCAAATATTTCTCATAATTCGAGAGAAATGTACAGTGAGGAAAGAGGATTCTTTAACCAAGTTTGTTAAGGCCGGGTTGTACAAGGGTGTTGAACGTATAAATCCAATAACAATCTTCTTTCCTACAATAGGATGTGGAGAATTTTAGGCGAGGATCTTGGTTGATAGTCTCTGCAGAAAATTCCGGTTAACAATGCAATTAACTGCCAACTGGTCATAACTTACCACATGAACAACACCATCAATAACCAACCACAGGTTAACAAATTACAATAACCATCAACCAGCTGTCATTAACCATGTGACCACTATTACATGTAAAGACCCAATCATGAGAATTGGGACCACTGGGGTCAACTACATTGTCTAGGTGCAAACCAATCCTATGCCCACTCATACCCAATACTGAGACACTTACGTTTTCTCCTTAACCAATCATGATGTGAAGATAAAAACCGATCAGATTAGAAAAGGTATATAAAGACAAACTTGCCAGCAAACAATCATTTCTCTGAAATCCTCTGACGAAGGTTAACGCAGCCGAAAGTACTCAGTAAATATTGAGAGCTTAACTTGCATTTACTTAGCTGTCTACACAGGCTGGTTTTCCTTCTGTATTGGAGAGTAATCTAGTTTAGCTTACCAGGACTGGAACACTAGGTCTACCGGTGAAATAGAAGCAAGTCATAAGTCTTTCATGAAAAGCAACTTCATGTAAAATGTAGCTGGATCATCTTTCTGTCTAGCCTTTCATCTGTCTATCCTTTGTCATATTTCTAGATCCATTTGTTTGTGAAAATTTGTACCAATTACATAAACAGATGATGGTTTCGTATATAACTCGAAACCAAATTGGCCACCATGCAGTTTTGGAAGAATTTGTATATTAGTGACTGAGGGGCTAGACGACTGTACAATCTGTCAATGCGTAGACAACATGTTCCTCAATATGTCACTGTCTAGCAGCAAATGGAAAAAGCACATGAAAGTAGGATCTGTATCATAACAGTTTCATAATTGTGCGTTTGTATTGTATCAGAGCATGTGGGTGGAAATAACATATACTATGATTGCATCTGTTATATGGGATATAAAAGACCCTGTTATTCCACTGAAAAAAGCCCTGATAATAGGATAAGAAATGTTAATGTATTCTTTTAAGTAGTACAAGTCTGCTGAGAATAGGTATTCTTGTGTCAAAGGTCAAGCTCAAATTGGGAAAATTGTCTGAAAAGTCTCGATGTGCTTATGCAGAGGAGGCAAATTACGTGTATCACTGTGCATATCATTGTATTTTTTTTTTCATAAAAGTATTTTCATCCCCCGCCCATGAAGTGGGGGAGGGGATATGGTAATGGGCACCGTCCTTGTGTCCTTCCGTCCGTCCGAATCAAATTTTGTCTGGCCCATATCTTCTACATTATTAATGCTACCTCTTCGAATTTTTCATGGTGGGTTGACCTTAGGTATTAGGTGTGCATAGGCATTGTTTTGTGTGGCGAATTACTTGAATTAATGAATTAATTAACAAAGTTCGTTAAGCAAGACAAATTTTGTCCGGGCCATATCTTCTAAACTATTTATGCCAGCCCTTTGAATTTTTTATGGTGGGTAGACCTTAGGTAGTAGGTGTGCATAGGCATTGTTTTCTGTGGCTAATTACTTCCATTAATTAATTAATTAACAAAGTTCATTAAGCAAGCTCAAGCTACAATACAAATTTTGTCCGGGCCATATCTTCTGAACTATTAATCCTATCCCTTTGAATTTTTTATGGTTGCTAGACCTTAGGTAGTAGGTGTGCATAGGCATTGTTTTGTGTCGCTAATTACTTTCATTAATTGATCAATTAACAAAGTTCGTTAAGCAGGCTGAAGATCTGTCCGGGCCATATTTTCTAAACTTTTAATACCAACCCTTTGAAATTTTTATGGCTAATAGACCTTAGGTAGTAGGTGTGCATAGGCACTGTTTTGTGTGGCTAATTACTTTCATTGATTAATTAATTAATAAAGTTCATTAAGCAAGCTCAAGATACAAATACATGTCCTATGCAAGAAGCAGGGCGACAATATTTGTTTTCAAGCTACTTGTCTGCAGGACAAGTGACAAAAAATTTCCACTTGTCTTCCCTCATAATATCACTTGTATGAAGTGTACCTAAGTTAAAAAAAAAAACATGTTTTTATAGAAATCATTATCAGTGAGTATGTCACACAGTGAGTTTATATGCCTGCTATGCCAACAAAAGTTGAAAGTTAACAGATTATGAATTTTGCCAATGAAAATTACATGTTCATGGGACAAGTGAAATTTGAAAGTCACTTGTCCTCAAAAGGATTTCACTTATCCCAAACAATAAGATCATGCAATTGACAACAACAAAAAAAGGACAGTGCTTAAAGCTCTGCAAGAGTGAAAGCTCGTTTTATGAAGCATTTTGCAGCTAACACATTCATGGGTCCAGGTAAATGCACAGGCATGTCACAGGCTGGTATACAATGAGTTAATACACTTAACCTATTCAGTGCCAAGGAAAGTTGTTGACCTGTGCTGTCCATATGGTCTTTACAACTGCAGACATGTTGGTGCTTGAACCAAAGGTCAACTTGCAAAGAATTTATATTCCATGTATGCAAGAAACAACATGTAGACCAAACAGGTCGAACCATGATGGATAGAATGCACAGACATTTCTATTACATCAATATTAGGATTCAACTCAACCACTGTGAAGACACTTTGCTCTCCTGGGCCATTCTTGTCCAGATTTGAAAACCCAGAATTCTGGAACATATTTGCATATCTTTTTTTTTTTTTTGCATATCTCCTTCTCTTCAATAACAGTAAGACAAAGAACTTGAAACTTGCCAGAGAAAACTATTGGATAACACTAGCTTCACACCACTGAAGTGCTTGGCTTTTGAAACTTTATGGGCAGATGAGCTTACTTGCCTCTTAATATGTTAAATTGTTTAGTACTGAAGCTGTCAGCCCATTAAGGATACTTTCATTGGTGTGAAAAGTTTTTCTGCAAACTAACACACCATGAAATTTACTTTTCTGGGTATTGATACTAAGTTCATTCAGCTGAGCTTTGACCGAGGTCAGCCAGGTACACACCGGTCCCCACAAAGACTGGGTCCATGTACATTTCTCAGAGCTGTCCTATGGGATACATGTATGTGACGAACACTGTCCAAATATGTTTTACTTGTAACAGCGAGTTTGTGTGCTATAATGGTGCAGTACGTTCGCAACGTATGTGTTACCCCCAGTATCAACCAGAATGGATGTTATCCTCATTCCCTGATGAGCTACCTTATTAGCAAACAGAAAAAAAACAAAAACACTTTTTTCTGTGGCACTGGTCAATACATAATAACGTTTACAATATGAATCTTGTATCATTAGAGCAATTGAGAGCACATTGACTTTCTAGGATACTAGCATTGAAAGAGTTAAATTAATTCTGACAATTGTGAATCTGAGATGCAGCCCTGTCTCAACAGAAGTCAAATGTGGACCCATTACCCTGGGGATCAATAGAGATCAGTCATTAAAGTCACTTTCCTTCCATTTATTGATGGACTTCTGGCCCACACAGCATGAATAATGCATGCAGAAATGACAGATAAAGTCCCCAGTATAGATTTGTGTGTTTAAAAAGGAAGCTGTAAAATCTCCTAGGGTGATATATTGTTGATCCTTGCTCCACAGAGAAGAAACAGTTTGAATTGTCTTGTCATTTAACTTCAAGTTAACGCGTGCCTGGTATGCACTCATTATTTTGTCAATCAGTCAGAAGCATTCAAGTCTAAGACTGCTAAAGTGGAGTTTCTAGAGAATGTTTGCCAGTGACATAGATCTTGGTTAAAATGATGACCACAGTCTGATGCTGCCGTGCTGAAATTCTATTGTTAACCCTTATTTTGGGTAAATGGTCATAGAGTCTGTGAATTTCTTGGACTAAATGGACAAGAAAGAAAGAAATACTTGTCCATAGCATAAGTGGTTGTTTTTTTTTAAATCCACTTGTCCATCTGGTGAATTTGCTTGTCCTGTTTTTTGAGCAGCCATTTTTTTTCCATGTGAAGATTGGAATAACTTTGCTATAGTTGCCTCATGTCGATTTCAATTCACGTGGATGACCTTTTCACATCTGAAGGAAAAATTATGTTCATTTCCACTTCATTTGAAGAATGTTGTTTCATTATCAGGGACAGATCTGGGCCCTTCAAAATTTGTAGCTAAATCGGGAAATAAAACAGTAATCACTGCCAAATTTGACCCAACTCCTAACTCATATAATTCATGTTGAAATAAATTAGACATTTGATTTTTTTAGCCAAATAAGTGAAAGATTAGCATTTGGCTAATGGCACCAGCAGTCCCTGCATTATCAAAAATTCATTCCATTTTCTGAGTGAGCAAAGCCATTTTTGTAACAGGCAGTAGCCATCTTCCTCAGATTTTTTTGGTTTGGGTATTTTAAACTTCGTTACACAAAAAGAGTGCTGGGCAAGGTTCAACTAACGTTACTACTTAAAAAGTTAAATATATTTTTCATAACTGCAAATGTCTTGACCCCAATTTTTTCCACATGTACATTTCACCTCAATATAGCATCTACAGGTTAAAAGTACTACTACATCTAAGATCTGGAACATGTTGATTGGATGTCTAGATGGTTCCAACTGAAAAGTGTACCAAAGAAATTGATATACTGTAGTTCTAGAAATTTTCGCGCATTTTAATTTCGCGCTTTAGGTGGTAGCGCGAAAAGCACGAAATTAAATCGAGCGCGAAAATTTCTAGAACTACAGTATTTCATTTCAAATTGACTTGATGGACACGTAAATTTTATCTGGAATGTGTCGATTAACTCTTTCAGTGCCACATTTTGAACTGAGTTAACAGCTTTTCTCAGTGCACTTTGGGGACAATGCACCCACAGTATGCTAAGGAAAACTGCTGACCCGAACTAGTATATTCCCTGGAACTATAGGCATGCTGGTACTTGAATTAAAGGTCTTTTCACAAAGAGTATGGATCTAGCATCCTTATTATAATTCAGAGCAGTCCATCTCAAGTAGGTCAACTTAAGTTGCAGTTGGCATTGAAAGAGTTAAGATGATATTTTTGGCACAAGGAAACAGCAATTGCCATCATGTTGACTAGGATAGAAACCAAAGCTAATGATGTGAGAGCATCAAAACTTAAGAGGGCTCCGCACCAATGAATACAGTCGCCTCTGAAAGATTGTGGTTTTCTTCTTGTGATGTTCTTGGAAACCATCCAAAATGAAGCTGTGACTTTCAACAGAACCGAGCAGATTTATGCATAACATAATTGGTAGAAACTACTATGTCAGTAACTGGTAATTGGGTATTGAGCGTACATGTAGTCAGGAATTGACTGCTTCATTCAGGTATTACTGCTTTGGTGAAGAGCAATCCTCTATCCATCATGGATGTGCCTACGATGTTTACTGGATGAAACTAAAGGACAAGGCCATGTTTAAAATTGATTTTACCACGATGTATCTATTTAACCTATTGTCCAGCAGATGCTATTCTCAACAATCCCCACCTCTTGAAAGATGGTATCTTTTTTATTGATAGCACTGGAGTTTATTTCTGTCATAAGTGTGCATGTGACTGTATTTGAGCCCCTGTAATGTGAAGGGATTTATTCTGCTGGCAGTAGGATCTACAATTCTCAGTCAAATTGTTTTTCATTCCTTTTTTCAATAGCTGTCTGTGAAAACCTGTGAACTCAGTCTTGAATATTCTGAGCAGGAAAGGGTCAAAGACCAGCTTGTTGCTACTTTGTCTCTTTACAGACCATGTGTGTAGCACTCGGTCATTCTGTTTCCTGGTTCAGTTTTCCTGTTGTGAACAAGCATTACATTACCATTATGGCAACATAGATTGGCAGAAAAGAGTATGACAACTTTGCCTGCTGAACAACTTTTCTTGCTTCCAGAGGAGTTTTAACAGTGACGGGGCCCCATCACAACAGTTGTTCAGTGTGCAAATTGGTACAATATGTGCAGAAAGAAAAAGGCTCAGAGGAAAAAATTATGTCACACAGACAAAACATATTCTTTGTTATGCGGCACATGTAGTTATGTAATGTGTGTCAACCTGACCTTATGTCAGTGAGCATTCTGGCAGTACAGAGTTGTTGCCTGACCTGGAGTTTGACCTTTCATGTACATGTCTCCAAACATGGAACAAATCAAGCACATAGCTGGTTCAACTCTTTCCATACCAATCACATTTCAAGTCGATCTACTAAAGTCAGACAAGTCTGAATTATCATTAGGGTCCCAAATTCATATTCCTCATAAAAAGACCTTTCTTTCAAGTACTAGTATGCCCATAGTTCCAGAGAGAATACCCCAGGTCAACAACTTTTCTTCGGGCCCCTTGCGCACTGAGAAAAGCTGTTCACTCTGTCCAAAATTTGGCACTGAAAGGGTTAAACTGCCGCAAGGTTAAATATCTGCGTCAATATTTTTGACTAATTTCAGCAGTAACGAAAAACAGTCCGAATGAGAACTGTAGATGAGCCTTGTCGACATATCAAGGTAACATTCTGCAGGTCAATTGCTTCGTGTGGCTTGGGTCAGGTACTTCCAGAGGAAGCTGTTGACCGTATCTTAATTCAAGGTGAAAAGGGTTAAATGACAGTTAATTAACCCTTCCCTCTCATGTTGCCCAAAAGTACCTGGATGTAAAGTGTCATCTGCCTTAATGTTTTTACTTAGATTTCTTGTCACTAGAAATATTTTTGCTGAGATTTGTATACAAGACCATTCATGCAGTGTTTCTATTAACCCCCAAATGAGGTATTACCCTTTAAAAATCTGAAATACCCTCTAGGAAAAAAATCTAAAAAAAAATCACAGGCCTTGTTTGTATATGTGCACAATTGGCGAAAATCTAGTCTTCTCCCCTGAATTTCTCTCCTTGGGACCCCCTGACAAAAATTTCTAGACCCTGATTCATGATAGCACCCTTGGTCAGTAGCTTTTCTTGGTGCAGGCCAGTCTTATTCTGACCAGGAATACGTTAAGTCCTGAGGAGGAAAGTGAAATGGGGGGGGGGGGGGGGGGGGGGACAATAATTTGTGTGTCAAACTGTGGCACATTGCTCCTTAAGTTGACTTGACCATCAAATTAATGTCCATAACCTTAACATTTGTGTCCCTCTTGGGTACTCGGGAGAAAGTGCTATACAAGTCCATATTGTTGAATCAAACTTTGCTGAGTGTTTTCCCTGCAAATGGTTTGAGGATTTTAATGTACAACAGTGGAAATGTTAGGGGAGGAAACAAGTCTGCCAAAAGAAAGGCAATGCTGAGCTGATATTCCAGAGATCTTTTTGGACAGCTGTTGTTGAAAAAATATAAATATGTAAAAAATGTGCAAAACAAAACTGTTGATCATTTGCTTAATCCTTATAGATTTTTTAAAATTGGTCAAGTGAGAAGTGATCCATAATATAATGTGGTTTAAAAATTCATGTATGTAAATTGCTGTGCAGTGTATGCGTGATATTGTTCTGGCAGGATCACTAACTGAAAAAGGGGCCATCCATCATAGAGGTCAAAATTAGATCAAGCTTTTTATAGCTGTCATTATGGCCATATCAGATTCTCAGGATCGTGTTTATGGTTCACAATTAGTGTGTGTCTTTGGTCCATTTTAACAGCATGATGGTATTGTGTTTTTTTATTCTATTTGATTTATTTATTTATTTATTTATTTATTTATTTATTTATTTATTTTAGAGACCACTCGAATGAGAGACCACCTGCCTTGCAAGACCACATTTATCATATCTTATTGTGTTATCTTTTTTGTGTCATGTGACCTTCATTGAAAGACCAACTGTTATATGACTGCTTTTGAACCTGCCCCTGGATGTGTTCTCTCAACAGAGGGACTACTGTATTCCATGTATGCATTAGTCCCCCTCTAATAAGGCCATCCCAAATGCAGCCCCATAGGGCCTTATAAGAAGGATGGCCTCTTTGGGGGGGGGGGGGGCAAGTTAATAGGAATGTCACACTATGCATAAGAATGATGGTCCTTCAAGAAGGATGGTCTTTGATGAGAGGGGCTATACAAGACATGGACCACTGTAGCAATCAATAGTGGAATGTGGTTAAATGTCACATAATTTTTTTTTTTTTTTTTGGTCAGATAAGAGCCCAGGAAGGACTGCATGTACATGTCAACACAAAGACATGCATTATACATGTACATATATGTACCTGTCAATACTAATCTGCTTGTACATTATACATGGTATACATTTATAAATTAAGTTGTTTGTATACAGTTTAACTGTCACCTGACTCACTACAGACTGCAAATTTAGATTTACTGGGTTTGTCTCAAATGTTCGGAAAGGTTAGATGGTCACAGTAGGTGTACATGTACCCTCTGTGACACCATTTCAAATAAACCTATCATGCTCACAGGCTTGTGCCAGGAGGTAGGGAAGTTTGTGTCTTTAGTTATACTGAGAAAGGTAAAGTTCAGACTTAGTTTTACATTAAGTTCTAGCCTTGCTTAAGCAGAAGCCATGCTATACATGTATATGTTAGGGATAGGAATTTTTTGCTGGGCATTGCTTCTGGGGGGAAAGGGGGGGGGGGGAGGACAGCATGGATTCAAGCTGCAAAGTTCTTATTGGTGCAGGCCCTGGCACTTAACGTTCCAAGTGTTTAATTAACTCTTTCCTGATTAAACCGGCCAAAACTGGCTGCTGGTCAAATGTCATCTGCCTATATATGTGAATGAGAATTACAGATGAGACCTATCAAGATAATCATGTCGTAGGTCAACAGCTTTCCTTGACATGGATTGAACACTTTGTGCCCAACCAATGCCAAGGAAAGCTGTTGACTTACCCTAAGTTCAAAGGAGAAAGGGTTAATACCCATGAAACCACACATAAATTTCCTCCTGAGCAGACTCCACTCACTACATGTTTGTGATCTTGGTGCGTCTCAGGCAAAGGGCCAACCATATGAAAAATCCCTGATGGCTGCTGTGAAGGCAAACACCAAAAGGTCTGCGATCAAAGTTTGGGGACATTTTTTTGTCTACTTGAAATTGATACTACTTGGCATATTGGCTTTTTGACCGTTGTTGACAACTGCCAATAAAGAATGGTCCCATACCAGGGGCTGAAGGTGTTGTCTATTGTTTTTTTTTTTAGTGCTAGGTCTGTTGGTTTGGAAGGGAAGGAACTGAAACGCCCAAACTAGCAAGTGTTGTCTGTTTTAAGACTTGCTGAAATTTTGCATGAAAAAGAAAACATTTCTGCATGATAATTTTGATTAGACCTAGCATGATATACATGTACAGTAAAACCTCCCCATTCCGAACACCCTTGGGACCGGTAAAAAGTGTTCAGTATAGGGAGGTTTGCTTACATTGGAAGTATATATTTGGGACCGAGAAATGGTGTTCAGTATACGGAGGTGTTCGGTTAGAGAGGTTTGACTATTTTTACTGCTGGGAAAAAAATGACACCCCAGCCCATGGGTTTAACATCGGCTGCTCTAAATATGCCTTTATATGGAATATGTGGGTGTTGCATGGAATGTTATGTAACATCAACAGGATAACTTAGGGTATGCCCGAGCAGTCACACACACAAAAAAAGGTCCTGAAAACAAGACAACAGCCAGACAGGTGCGAACAGTGTGTTTGCTATTTGGGGTGCCTATGGGCTTTGTAAGGGGGCCATGGTACTACTGGGATCAATGTGAATCCACAATGCCATGGCATACTGGTCACTCACAAATGTCTGAATTTGACAGGGGCAGAATCAGTGGGATATTGGAGGCTGGCCTTTCCCAGCAGGAGGTTGCCAGGATAATGGGGTGCTCCAGACCATCAGTAAAACGGTGGTGGGACTGTTTCCAGGAAACCAGAGGAAGGCTGGATCTGGGTGACCAAGACTCTCGGATGGTACGGATGACTGTTACTTGATCCTGTTTGTGAAGGAGCACAGGTTTCTTTCCACCAAAAAGGTATTGTCAGCAGTGTCACCAGGCCTACAACATCAGAGCATCACAGTCTACCATTAACAAGAGACTATTGTTGGCCAAAAGGAGGGCATACCGCCCTGCCTTTCAAATCCCTCTCAGTCCTGCACACAAGACACTATGGGTACAGTGGTATGAGGAACATGCAGCTTGGACAAGACATCAATGGAACAGCATGATGTGGTCAGATGAATCCCGATTCTGCTTGAATTTCCACAATGAAAGAATAAGGGTTGGCACATGCCTTCTGAGGGGTTTGTAGAAGGATGTATGGTTGAACGTGAATGCTACAGAGGAGGCTTTGTCATGATGTGAGAGGAAATTACAGCAACAGGGAAAACAGCTCTCATCATGGTGAATGGAACAATAACAGGCCAGCACTACTTGGATGAGTTCCTACCCACAGTTGACGAATAGATCCAACAATATCTGGGACTACTGTTTCAACAGGATAACGCACGACCACACACTGTCCGAGCCAGTATGCAGTATCTGCAGGAACACAATATCTCATTGTTGCCATGGTCAGTCCATTCTCCTAACTGGTCCCCCATCGAGCATTTGTGGGATGTGCTTCACCATCAAATCGGGAATGAGTGTGAAGAACCCACAGCCACCCTGGAGCAACTGGTGTAGAGGCTCACAGACCAGTGGAATCAAATTCCCCATGCTAAGGTCACCAAGCTGACAAGCAGTATGCCAAGGCGGAGCCAAGCTTGCTTACAGAAGCATGGTGGTCACACCTGCTAATGATGCATGCCGCCTCACAGCAACAACAACTGTTACAACAACCAAAAAGGCCCTTTTAAGGACCACCATTTCCTCCCAAAAGAGATGTGAAAAGCAATGGTATAATAAAGTAATCAAACACATCTTCATAACACACCCATAATGTTGAAGGGGGGGGGGATCTTTTCTCCCCCCCCCCCCCAGCAGTATACAGTCTACCCTTATTTATGTCAACAGCTTTTTCCATGGTGTAGGCTTGGAGTTAGAACCTAACCTGTGCCAAAGAAAGCTGTTGACTCATTCTTGTTCAAAGCAGAAAAAGACATTGTCAGGTCTGGGACATAGAGCAAAGACCCAAGGTTACACAACTAACAGTCCATACATGTATTTCACATTCCCCCTTTTGCTGTGATTAAAAATACATGCATTGATGTTGTCAGTGTGTTATTATGTGTATTTTAAAATATGACATCATATATTATGTTATTGTTGTAGTATTACTATAACTCAAGAAGACTGAACATGCTGGTATATTTTTTCCCAGCTGTATATAGTCCACCCTGTGTAGGTCAACAGCTTTTTCCATGGTGTGGACTTGGAGTTAGAACCAAGCCTGTGCCAAAGAAAGCTGTTGACTCATTCTTATTCTAAGCAGAAAAAAGGGTCAAGACATTGTCAGGTCTGGGACATAGAGCAAGACCCAAGGTTACACAACTAACAGTCCACATTTCACATTCCCCCATTTGCTGTTATTAAAAATATGAAATTATAGTTAATATATTATGTCATCGCTTTTGTAGTACATGTATGTACTATAACTCAAAAAAGGCTGACAACTGGGGTTGTCATTAATAAACTACATGCAACATATGTGCCCACTGACTAACATTTACCCAGTGTTTGTGCTTGAGCTAAACATGTTATCACTCTTCTGACCCTTCTGTAAAGTTACAGTGTAATGGGATGTTACATTTTATGATTACAGGTGTGTCCGGTAGCCCTATGGTTACACAGCATGGAGGAGCACGCCCCAAGACGCTTCTCCTTCACGCATTTAGTGAAGCTGATACAGACCCAGGAGATGCAGGTATGTTACCAGTGATAGACATAAATTATTGCCACTTGTACGCAAGGTACAAAAAATACCAAGATTGATTGATTGATTTGCATTGTAAAGTTAGACAAAAGTACTTGTCTGCAGCAGACTCTGCTTAGTACAGACAAGCTCTGTTTTGAGCCCTGGTTAATATTAACCTATGCAAAATGAGATCTGCCATTGAATCGATTCTACATTAATTTATATAAATGCATTCATACAATAATGGTCATGATGCCAGTATTCTGGTATGAATAATAGATTTTTGTGTAGCAAAATGTGAGTAAATATATCATGTCATGTAAAAGGTTCTGCTCTTGTAGCAAAATGTTTATGAAACAGATAATGTTTTAGCATATAGTGATCACAACATCAAGTCTCAGTAACCATGACAGACAGCAAGTACATTTAGAGGCAAAATAATGACAGTTTGATCAAATGTGACAATGTTTTCAATCTTGTGGCCTCACTTCACATTGTTGACTGTGACATATTTCCAGTTGTCAGGGGAGGGTAGGTGCGGGGTTGCATTGAGTTATTCAAGCTTAGGTTTCTACATATTGCAGTATGGCAATCACAGTTTGCCACATGTTTGTGCTCATTACCATCAGTCAATATCTCCTTTTTGAATACAGCTGGCAGTTGTCTCACTAAATATGATTACTGTGACTTGCTTTATATTTGCATATTTAAATTTTTTGGCATTTTTTTTATTTTCAACATTTTGCTGTAGTTTAATTTCACTATTTTTGGATACAAATTCTATTTAACATTACTGTGTTTTTATTTTTATGGTTTTGTGCCCTCAGCAAAATAAGTAAAAATGAGAATACTGCGAAATTAAAGCAGTTTACAGTATAAAAGGCAGTTGGCCAGGCTCTGTGTGTGTGTGTGTGTGTTTTGTGTGTGTGTGTGTGTGTTTTGTGTGTGTGTGTGTGTGTGTGTGTGTGTGTGTTCGGGTTCGGATGATATATCGAAATACTACCATACTAACCCTGTACAGAACCCTATCGTGATACATTCCTTGTGTTTTGAATTTTCATATGATTAAAAAACTGCAGTTTTACCCACAAATTAAATTATGAACTTTATATGAAGAAATTTGAGAAAATCAGCCCGGTATGGAGATGAACAGCCAATAAAATACATTTCACATCCTACATCATCAATTTATTGCTGGTATATATAGACACGGCAGAATGATTTATCAAAACACCAGCACAGAGGCTGTGATACTGACTGTTGCATGTAAATTCAAAGAGTGTGATCATTTCATGATACATGGCTCTGCACCGAAAAGTATTGTGACACAGAAATTAGTAATGATACCCAACCCTAGTACATATGTGTATGAGAGAAGGAGGGAGAGAGATAGAGAAAGAGTGACTGCACACCTCTGTCGTACCACCAGCTGTGTGTGAATCCTTTTGACTGACCAGTCTGAGGGGGAGATATTTTGAAAACAGCAGGTAACTGCGCTGACTTCATCTAGAGACTAGCAATTTCATGCATTTAAAAAGAAAGAATTTTGATGATTTCATTGCCCTGTTTATTAATGTCTTTTCTCCATTGGTCAGGTACAGGATTTCTCAAGGCAGAAACACCCATGCAAACATCTTCTCGTCTGTCAAAGACTCTGTGGGAAGTGCTTCATGATAAGGAAGCCTTACCCTACTTCATTCAGTACATGGACTGGAGGGGTGCTGAACATATTATCAAATTCTGGCTTGATGCTGAAAGTTTTCAAGCTTCATCTTGGACAAGAATTCGAACTCACTCGCTCAATTCTCTGAGTCGAAGTTCTGTCGGCAGTAAAGGACGATCTGAGTCGGGTTCGTCCAGTGTCAGTCCCCCCTCCACAGGTGTGCCAAGTTCAACAGATTTAATGCAAAATGGGAACAAGCCCAAACCTGCAGTTGTTCACTTTGAGGAAAGCAGTACTAGTCAGGGTCAAAGTTCACAGGATACGGCACGCAGCAGTGCACCAGATCGGACTCTGGATAATAGTTCAGTGGCTGCATCAGAGAGTTGCCAAGTGATAGAACAAAAGGACACATTAAGCGAAAAAGTGGTGGAGTCGTCGCCAGCGGGAGTGGTGCTTTCAGAGAGGGGTAGTCTTTGTGGACAGAATACAAACAGTGATAATGCTGCTGGAATAAAACCCTCAGTGGAAGGTGGGACTGGTAACCACGGTAACTGTGGCAATGTAAATACTGTACATATGAAAACAAGTAACTCAGGAGTCTGTCAAAGTAATGCTGGATCAGGTGGATTGGAGACCGACAATCATAGGACTAATGGGGAACAAAGTTCATCGGGAAATGCTTCCCCCGTCATGTCACCAAGAGAGGACGCATTCCAGGAGAAGTTACGGAAAAGTAAGTTGGATTGGTCACGAGAAGAAGTGCCTTGGGGTTTTTTTGAAGTATTTGGACCCAGGTGTGAAACAAATAGAGTGAATTATGTGATACATGTAAATGAATCAAAGTACCAATCAAATGTTAAGCTGAGCCAATTGAAGTGTTTACTGAAGTTGATTTCAGCTAGCTTTAAGCACATTATCAGAGTGAAATGTTTAGCTTCCATGTGAGAAAGTATGTAGGATTGGTGTCGTCCTGTAGGTAAAGCTATTAACTCATTCCATACAAGTATGTGATTTTTCCGTATATTTACCTAGATTTAAGATGACAATTGCATATTTAAATTCATGAAAAGAGCTTTTGTTCAAGTACCAAAATGCCTATTGTCTTAAGTTAGTGGTTCTGGCACTGCCTGGCAAGTCATGCTGCAGCTGCCCTTGCAGCAGCTGCTGGATGACTTGCCAGGCAGTGCCAGAACCACTGACCAATGCCTGTCACCATAGTATGGAATGAGTTAAAACATGCTTGAGGCTAAAGTGAGCAACTAACTGGCTCTGTACATCCTCATAAACTTAATTAAAATGCATTTAAATAAGCAACTAAAATGTATAAATATCATTAGAATAAAACATCGAAAAGTCCCATTACTGTAAATTGCTTTAATTTTGCTGTGTTCATATTTTTGCTTATTGGGTGGTGGCACAAAACTGTGCAAATAAGACCACAGTGAAATAGTATGTTAACAGTGTTTGAATAGGACTTGTGTCCAAAATAGTGAAATTAAAACTAGAGGGAAATGTCAAAAATACAAAAAACATGAAACGGTAACACATGAAAATAAAGCAATTTACTGTATCTAAGAAAATATTAAAAGTGCAATGATGTCCACTAAAACATGGAACAAAGTATATATATATAAAGCAAGCACCAATCAAGACTCCTGCAGTGTAAATACAACTCGTATGGCTATAGGGTCTAGGTGTCTATGATTAAAATTCTGATTTAAAAGTTATTCTATAAAGGTGCTTTTTAAGACCACGTTTGAAATTCCCTCACTCTCTAATATATATATATAAAATATGTGTGTGTGTGTATATATATATATATATATATATATATATATATATATACACTTGTGTATATAACATATTTGTGAGATAAAAGGACTCTTTACTTTTGATGAGTTGTATCTTCATTTTATGCCGTTAAATTTGCGAACAATAGTAAAATGAGCATAAATTGTATCTTTTTGAAGCCTTACTGGTAACCTGGTTTCTGGGAATAGGATTGTAATGGTAGGATACTGGGAGGGGTTTCAGTAGTGAAAAGGTTAAATCAGCGATTATTGGTGGAAGTGCACAATATTTCTACTTATATGTGTAATTGATTTTTCCTTATTTTGGTATTGTTGCCAGCCAAAATTCAAAGGTCAAGAGTAGTCTTGCAGAAAAAGTGGACCAATGTTTGCTTTGCAGGTGGGCTCTTTAAGTGTGATGTCATTTTGCAGAGGTCATGTGATAATTAACTCTTTTATCTCTCTATATGAGCCAGACCTGACAGAGTACCATAGTTTCAGGTGTTGCTCACTCCCTTTGCTGAGAAATTATGTGCACAGGCCTGCCCTATGCATATACTGTATTTGCTTTAATTTCACTGTATTTCGTGTATTACACTTATGGCACAAAATCTGTGAAGATAAAAGCCACGCATGTGAGATTGCAGATATTTAGCTCATTACAGCTACTTTAACACCTGGTTTTAGCTAAATTGATCATATATTTCCTTCATATTTCTTAAGCGTTCAACCATTCTGAACCTCTATTTTGCCTTGATTTGGAGGTACATGTACCATATTTCGATACATTTGAGGAATTTTCAGAAATTTTTCTAACTGGCCACTCACATGCCTGAAAAGAAGGGAAATAGTATTTTAACACTGTTAGAATAAGAATTATGTCCAAAATAGTGAAATTAGAACTACAGGGATCAGTCAAAAAATACAAAAACTGAAAATTTAAATGCAAAAGAAAAGCAATTTACAGTATTGCTACCTCTATTGTACTTAGCCAACTGGTGACAATAGAACTTTGCTTTCCATTTAAGAAATGTACAGTGAAACCTCAGTATAGCGACACTTAGATATCCCACATGTTCAATAAAATGACACAAATTTTCCTGGGGAAAAGTTCATTTTCTTTGTTATTTGATTCAGTTATTTGACACTTTTTTTAGAAAACAGATGGTGTCATTATAACGAATTTCCACTGTTTTAATTTCTGTGTTCACAGAAAAACTGAATAAAAATCTTTATTTACTTGATTTACATGTAGATAAATCAATTTACTGTTTGTTTACCACACGTGTAAATATCAGTATTTAATTGTGTACATTTATTAACCCTTTCCCCCTTGAATTGAGACTGAGTCAACAGCTTTCAACTAATTTCAACAGTAATGAAAAACAAAATGACTGAGAATTGCAGGTGAGACCTATCAAGGTCACATGTCCCAGGTCAACAGCTTTCCTTGGCATGGGTGACCTGGGACATACATGTGATCTTGATAGGTTTCATCTGCAATTCTCAGTCAATTTGTTTTTCATTACTGTTGAAATTAGTTGAAAACGCCGAAGCAGACGACATTTGACCAGCAGCCGGTTTTGGCCAGTTTTAGGGGGAAAGGGTTAAACATCAGGGAAAGATAAAAAGGACAGATAAACATAAAAGCTGCATGAGATGATGTTTGTTACAGGTATAGAACGTGATGCAGTGAACATCTACGCAAAGTACATCTCTCTAGACGCTACTCATCCTATTGGCATCTCAGACTCACTGAGGAATGAAGCTATAAGTAAGTTCTGAAAAATGTCAGTACTGTAACAGGTTTGAGGAACAACAAAATGGCTGCTTTACATTCTTAAAATTGACATACACAGGTTTTTACAATTTGAATGTCTTTTTTTTTAAAGTCATTCCATATTGGTGATGTTTTTTTAGTGTCAAGAGAAAAACCACCTATGTGTATGAAGCATAAAAATGCAAGTATATAGTACGTAGTCTCCCTCTTATAAGGCCACCCCAGGTGCACCAGAAATATGGCCTTATGAGAGGGGAAATAAAAATACTATACTTGATTCATGAAGAAAATGCCCCTCATTAGGACAGCCTTACAAGAGGGGGACCACTGTAAGTGTCAATGAAAATCCCAATTCATTGAAAAATAAGCTAATTGCATCATCAGGAAAAATCACCTATGAAAATATGTGCCAAGAGAGGAAGTGCCTGGGCAATTGACATGATTTATTCCAATGTACATATCTGATATACACAAATGAAGTAAAATCACTAGAATGGGGCTACATAGTGCTGCATTCAAAATCTGAGATTTACAAATGTGAATTTGCTGACAGTAAGGTCCCAAACAGTGTCATTGACACCAAACAGGTGATTTGCCCCCCACCCCACCCCACCCCACCCCACCCCATAATTTTACACGCATGTAGGTGTTGTCACCATTGTGTTTGGTGGACTGTAATTAATTCAAGGTGACAACATGGACCAGTTGTGATGTGTGTGATGATACCATTGATGACACTCTGGCTATGTACATACGACTCAGTTTGGGCCAAAGTCATAGGAGATTTTTGCCCGACAGACAGTGTGACAATTCCTTTCGTGTGTTTAGCTATAACCAAAATGGAAAATTTGCAGACTCAAATCTCTCACAAGAAGAGCTTTCATTCTGGCACATATACCAACATGTCTGGTGTAAAGTTGTTGGGGTTTTTTTGGGGTTTTTTGGGGGTTTTTTTTTTTTTTCATAGTCCAGCCACTGATAGGGCATAGGTGGAATGTGACTTGCTATAGGCAATGCATGGATCAAAGTGAAGTGGCATGGCCTGTGTCTACATGCAAATATTAGCATTTATTGTTCACAACAACTTTTATCATAATTTTTGGCCATTCTGCCCACCTTTTGACAAGCATACCTTGTAGATCAACTTAACGGTCTACATTGAGAATGCTGCAGAATTACTCCCAATTTAGTGATATTGTCATAAATAATAGGTCATAAACTACTTGGGTTTACGATCCAGGCATGGCTGATATTTCAAATGTTTAGCCGGGGAGACTGCTGTGTGAATGGCTGCACAGACAAGCCTGGTTCTGTGGCCCTATCTGGTACACATGGCCTTCTCATCACACTAGCATGTCATGTACATGTACATCTAGATGCCAACTGGCATTAGACTAATAATTTAATTCTCTCTTGCTGCCCAGTAGACTGGGAGGATTTTGTGATTGACATCATAACAGTTATGTCACAGTACAGTAACATTGTCTATTCCCATGGCAATGTTATACCGTGCCCTTTAACTCATTCCACCCTGATTACGCTTTTTTCTGCTAATATCTAAATGTCATTGCTAATTGTATTTCACTAATTTAGGGATTACTTTTCAAAATTTTGGAGGAAACTTGCATGGAAGATCATTCCAAATTATATGCCCATGGTCAACAGCTTACCTTGGCACGCACCAAGGAAAGCTGTTGACTCGGCCTTCTATCATGGTGGAATGAGTTAAGGTGGCATCATTCTCACACATTGGCTAGGTGGATGTGAGGCACATTCATCAAGATCTGTCCGGTGAGGATGGAGTCATGTGTAACCATATGAAGTGCAATTGTTTCATACATGGGTGTCAGGGCTGTTTATCTATTGTTTGTAAACAATGCAGACTTGACAGCTGGTACACGGGCAATGTGGCTTTTACCAATATAGAATAAAACCTGCCAGTACCATGGCAAGCAATTTTGATGCCAGCACATATGCACATGGATTCCACAAAATAGTGTTTGTGTGCGGTCAGTGAAGAACGCCCCAAGACAAATATATACATGAGGGTGGTAATTAATGATTTATATTTGGCTGGGGTCATTTACAGGGAATCTACTGTCAATAAGCTAATACAGTGGAACCTATTTTGAAAAAGAACCTCTCTAAGAGTCTCATGGTTTGAGTCACAAAGCCAATATTTATTAATACCCCTTTTCACATGTTTTATATATTGTAAATTCCTTCTGTGTATTACATGTATTATTCCCTTGAAAAAGCCTCTGTCAATACAGGTACCCCTGAAAAATGCCCTATCACTAAGTCTACATGTTCTAATTATTAATAATTAACTGTTCGTACCAGCACTTCCTTGTATGTGATTAGACTGACAGGGCTACATGTGTATAAATGTCTTAACCCTTTCAGTGCCAAATTTTGGACTGAGTCAACAGCTTTTCTCGGGGTGCATTAGGCTCATTGCACTTAATGCATGCTAAGAAAGCTGTTGACCTGGGCTATTTTTTCTGGAACTATAGCCATACTGGTACGGGAATGAAAGGTCTTTTCACAAGGAAAACGAATTTGGGATCCCAATTATAATTCAGACTTGTCTGGTTTAAGTAGATCGACTTAAGATGTGATTGGCACTGAAAGATTTAACCCTCAAGTTTACAAAGTGTCAGCCTTGCTTCGTGGCACACTATTTCAATCTCCCAGTACATTGCTGTGCGCCAAAACTCTTACTCAATGAAAAGGACCTAATTTCTCAGAACGAGACTGAATGTATCATCTGACCCATTGCACATATGGGAAATGATTATAACCCTGCCATGTGCATGTGGATTTGTGACCAAAAGATGAAAAACTGTCCATGTTGATGACTAAATGCCACTTCAAAAGGCCATCCTGTTTACTACAGCATGCACTTCCTGTTGAATCACAGCAAAGGTTTGGAACACAGACCAACTACCTGTAAAAAATAACATAACACTTATAGCGCCGATTTAAGATCAAGTCAACAACTTTCCTCGGGACACTGTGCGCTTTTTGCTTTTGACTAGGCTTGCTGGTAGTTGAATGAAAGATATCTTCAAGAGGAATTTGATCTTTTATATGTTTAATGGTAATAAAAAAACAACTATAGCCATGATTGGCACTTTTGGGGTTAATATTTTGCTTAATATCCTGGGGTTGAACAGAACTCACTGGCCTAAGTGCAGGTGAGGACAAAACCAGTCATGCATTTCGGTACAATGTGTGTGTACTTTCATCATCAATACTTTTCTTGTCTTCCTATCACTAATTTGACAATAAAATATTTTCAAAACAATTACGGCACTCCTTACGCCTCTGCATGTATATGTTTGATACATGATAGCTAAATTGTTCAATTTTTGTTTTCAGGTAAAATTTGCCGGGAAGATGGACAGGTCGACCCACAGTGTTTTGTAGACTGTCAGGATTTCACGTGCAAATTGATGGAGAGAGAGTAAGTGTCCTGAGACATACACACGGAAATACAGTATATACAGATGTCAGGACAATTATAGATTTAATAGCAATTTAAAGCAAATGATTTTCTTGCATAATTGAAAGACCCTGAAATTTAAAAAAAAAAAAAGAAAAGAAAATTTATGCTATGGAACGGAAAATAAACAAACATACACCCAAGTGCATCCCTTGAGTAGCAATGTTGTGCCTGTGTGAAATGCATAAATTTGTAACTTTTTAACCTATTTGAAGGGGGAAGGGGAGAGAAGGAGGTGGAGAGGGCAAAGGGGAGAGCTTACTATTTTTGTTGCACTGCATACTTTCAATATTTGAATCAATATCGCTGGTATCCCAGCACAAATTCCTACACAAACTGGGTATCATTGCAACTTAATGTATTTTTTTGGTACAGGTATTTTCCCGGATTTCTGCAAAGTGAGTTTCACTGTAAGCACCAAATAGACATCCTGACAGGATCACAAGTATTTCTTGCTGATGTTCTCTACAATGAGGTTGCCATGTTCTACTTCATGGAGGTTGGTCACATTCAACTGAAGTCACTTAAAAACATAGAACAAAAATTTTGTGACTCACTTCGTGACAGGGACAGATCTGGTATGCAAACTTGATATGCTTTGCAATCAGCAACGCGATCAAATTGTTACCAGGGCCTGATGGGTCTGTTCTCCCCCATATAGGATAATGCCAGATGTACTGCTATCTCTTTATTGTCGAAATGTACGTGCATTTAACTCATTCCATACCAGTCCCGGATTTTTCCATATAGTTACCTAGATTTAAGATGACAATTGCGTATTTAAATTCTTCATGAAAAGAGCTTTCGTGCAAGTACTAACATGCCTGTAGTCTTAAGTCAGTGGTTCTGGCACTGCCTGGCAAGTCATGCTGCAGCTGCTACAAGAGCAGCTGCAGCATGACTTCCAGGCAGTGCCAGAACCACTGACCAATGCCTGTCACCATATTATGGAATGAGTTAAGAATCCCTTTGCTGCTTGAGTCACTCAAAAGCTCACGGATGTAAATTGTCTGCCAAAATATTTTTATTTGAATTTCTCTTCAACAGAACACATGTGCGAGAACTGTAGATAAAATCTATTATGATAACATGCCTAATGCCAATAGCTTTCCATGATGTGGGTTAGGGCACAGTGGGTGGAGTTCTCACCAGGAAAGTGCTGAAATCATTGAATGCACAAATTTTTTTTTTTTTTTTTTTTTTTGAAAATTCTGTTTACTTTCATTTGACTTTGTTTCCAGTTCATGGAGCAAGTGGGAGCCACCAGTCTGCTACATTTCTGGCTGTCTGCAGATAACTTCCGTCAACACTTGTCCACACAGCCAGGCCCCTATGATGGAATGCAGGCCCAGAACGATGCTATGGTGCTCTATGAGAAGTAAGTCATCTTTCTGCTATGTGAAAAAAAAGGTGGTCAAAATAAATGAAAACATAGTAATATTGTGCTGTAACAAAATGTTCATGAGAATATCACCATTTTGAAGAAATTTGTTTCAAATCCCTATGGACAGGAAGCGGGGGTAACCTGTTTTGATCCCATGTAGACTGATTTGCCAAATAGGAATAAAATATATGGAAATAATTCTTTTAAAGAAGGTTTGAGCAACTGTATGACTGATGTTCATAGAGTATGAAAAAAATAAAGTAGGGGGGGGGCATGAAGCACAGTGATTAATTTTGTAAGTAGACTCCTTTTTAATTCTTTTAGCGCCAATCATGACTAAAGTCAATCTACTTAAATCAAACTAGTCTGAATCATCATTAGGATCACAGATTCGTATTCCTCATAAAAAGACCTTTCATTCAAGTACCAGTATGCCTATAGTTGCAGATAGTATATCCCAGGTCAACAGCTTTTCTTGGTATGCATTGGGCACATTGCACCCAATATGCACCAAGAAAACCTGATGACTCTGTCCAAAATTTGGCACTGAAAGAGTTATACACTGGAATTGATCATGACACGGCATGGCAAACTCCACTGTTTAGTGCATGGTACTTATATGAAGGAATCTACTGCATCCCTGGCTTGAGACAGCTGTCAACCGATAGATCAACAGTGGTTTAACCCTTCCCCTTTTAAACCGGCCAAAACCAGCTTATGGTCAAGTGTTGTCTGCTTCAATGTTTTTGACAGCAGCTAACCTAAAGATCAACAATGGTATAACCCCTCTCCTTTTAAACTGGCCAAAACCAGCTTCTGGTCACATGTTGTCTGCTTCAGTGTTTTTGACTGCTTTCAACAGCAGTGAACAGTTTGAATGGGAATTATAGAAGAGGCCTATCAAGATAACATGACTCCAGTCAATCGATTTCCTTGTTATGGGTTCGGCACATAGTGACATACCCATGCCAAGGAAAGCTGTTGAACCAGGCATAATTCAAGGGGGAAAGGGTTCAAATGATAACAAGGCACAGGTATAAAGAGACCCTTAAGTAGCTTAGTAATGCAGAAAGAAACCTGTGATCAACTCTGTTACCTCCATAGCGTGGACTCGATGAAAACCCAGACTCTTATATCTTAACAGGAGGAATCATCAGTCCATTATAAATTGATTTCTTCTGGCAGGTATTTCTCGCTACAAGCCAGCAGTCCATTGGGGTTTGATGACAAAGTCCGCTTTGAGGTGGAGTCCAATATCTGCAGAGAGGGTGGGCCTCTACCTGACTGTTTTGCTAGTCCAATGAAAATTGTGTTCAGAACCATGGAAAAGGTGAGACAGCTTGTATAAGTAGTAAATTATTATAATTCAGTTGTAGCATAATAATGCCACCCTCCTACCTGAGGCGGGACATATGGCAAAAGCTTTTTCTGTGCCTGCATTTATGTATGCTTTGTTCCATCCGTCTGTTACACTTGATGACCAAGCTATAATTCTATTGTCATTTGGCTTAGAATCATGAAACTTGTCACACAGGTATCTGGAATGTGGCAAGAAAAGCTACATGATGTACCCTGTCAATTGATGTGGAGGCAATTGGCTACGTCAAGTACCTTTTCTTGCCATATAGCCATGGTGTAACCAATCATGTGCTTGAATTTTTCATCATACAATTATTTTGTCTCATAGGCTCCACTTTCTACTGAATAAATTTAGATATATTTATTTCAAGATATATGGCAAAATTTACATATTGATCCATAAAGTGCAGGCGCAGTGAAAGTAATGTCATATAGTGATGTCACATATGGGGTGGCCTAAATGAGACGGCTCTTTTGCCCACCAGAGCACAATTAAATGGAAGTGCAGATTTGAACAGTAAGAGAAAAAAACAGATGAAAAAGAAGCAAAAATGGATGCTGTAGGCCTACATGTAGAATTGGACAACGTAGAAAATGACCTGGTTGCCATACTCACCCAGGATATGGACATTTTTGAAGAAAATACTGTTAGGCCTGAGCCTGTACATGCTAAATCGCCCCCTCTCCCCTGTTCATTTTGTTAGAGTGTATGTGAAACATTGCAACTTTTTCGGAAAGGCATGGGTATCTAGTGCAGTCTTTCAATACCGCTGAAATATTCCCATCATGTTCAGTCTTGTGAAGTGAAGTCGTGTTTCAAATTTAATGAGAAAAGAAGTGAATTTTTAAAAAAATGGCTGTGGATAATCAGCTGATCTGGTGATGGCTTGTGATTGGCTGATAGTTATTCTAATGAACTTCTGTTTCCAGGGTTACTTTGCGCAGTTTCTTCAGAGTGAGTTGTACCTTAAATATCTGAGTGAACTCATCAACACAGTCCAGTCCCAGGACATTCCACAGCCCCGACGTAAACGTACAGGTGAGCAACTAGATTTCTATTGGGAAAAAAGTACCAAAGAGGTACTAGAAATGAGTGTATGCAAATAGTAGTCATGTGTGAATTCGCATGAGTGGTATGTATTTTCAGCGGTGCTGAAATGGTAAATTCAATTTTTGACAAATTAATCAAAAAAGCCAGAGTTTTTAAGGGTCGACCCTATGGGGGGACCCTTTATGTTTTTGGGTTGTCCGTCCGGATGTGCACCTTTTTGTTACAACGATATCTACAGAATGCCTCCATGTATTTTGCTCAAATTTGGCCATATGCTTATTATCCCCCGCCCACGAAGTAGGGGAGGGGATATGGTAATGGGCACCGTCCGTGTGTCCGTCCGTCCGAAACAAATTTTGTCCGGCCCTTATCTTCTACATTATTAATGCTACCTCTTCGAATTTTTTATGGTGGGTAGACTTTAGGCAGTAGGTGTGGATAGGCATTGTTTTGTGTGGCTAATTACTTGCATTAATTAATTAATTAACAAAGTTCGTTAAGCAAGACAAATTTTGTCCCGGCCATATCTTCTAAACTGTTAATGCTAGCCCTTTGGATTTTTTATGGTGGGTAGACCTTAGGTAGTAGGTGTGCATAGGCATTGTTTTGTGTGGCGAATTACTTCCATTAATTAATTAACAAAGTTCATTAAGCAAGCTCAAGCTACAATACAAATTTTGTCCGGGCCATATCTTCTAAACTATTAATCTTATCCCTTTGAATTTTTTATGGTCGCTAGACCTTAGGTAGTAGGTGTGCATAGGCATTGTTTTGTGTGGCTAATTACTTTCATTAATTGATTAATTAACAAAGTTCGTTAAGCAAGCTCAAGATTTGTCGGGGTCATATTTTCTAAACTATTAATACCAACCCTTTGAAATTTTTATGGCTGATAGACCTTAGTTAGTAGGTGTGCATAGGCACTGTTTTGCGTGGCTAATTACTTTCATTGATTGATTAATTAATAAAGTTCATTAAGCAAGCTCAAGATACAATACAATTTTGTGTGAAGCATAACTTTGCAACTAAAAGTGGTAACCCTTTAAGATTTTCAGCATTGGTAGACCAGAGGTAGGAGGTGTGCATAGGCAGAAATTTTTTTGACTAATTACTTTCCTTCATTAATATATTAATCAACAAAGTTCAGTGTATTTACCACCATGATTAATGTGGGCGGGGGATATGGCTAGCGTCAGCGGCTACTTGTCTTACCTGGCAAGATGAGCTGATTAGATTTGGGTGTCACCATGACCTAATTCGGGCAAATGACTACCTAATTAGATGCTTGTTAGGGTCCCTAATCGCAATATCTCCAGAATGCTGCCATGTATTTTGCTCAAATTTGGCAGTATGCTTATCTGACATGCCAAGATGAACCAACTAGATTTTGGTGTCACCATGACCATATTTGAGCAAATGGCAGTGTGATTATATGTTCATTAGGGCTTGTTACTGCAACATCTCCAGAATGCTTCCATGTGTCTTGCTCAAATTTTATAGTATGATATCTTATATGCCGCGATGATCTGATTAGATTTTGGTGTCATCATGACCTAATTTGAGCAAATGGCAGCCTAATTACTTGTTTGTTGGGGCTCGTTATCAGGATATTCCAGAATGCTGCTGTGTATGTTCACATTTTACAGTGTAATTAAGGGGCTGCCCTATAGGGGGACCCTTTATGTTTTTGGGTAGTCCATCGGTTCTGATGTCTGTCAGGATTTCCATCCATCGGGATGTGCACATTTTCATTACCGCAATATCTACAGAATGCCTCCATGTATTTTGCTCAAATTTGGCAAGGTGCTTATCTTACCTGGCAAGATGAACTGATTAGATTTTTGATGTCACCATGACCTAGTTTGAGCAAATGGCAGCCTAATTACATGCTCGTTAGGCTGGACCCTTCAGTAAACACTTTGCGTTGAAGCTATGTCTAGTTTGGTTTTCAGTTTGATTTTTTTTACCTCATACCAATCTGTAAATAATTTCTCAATGGTAGGTGTATGCTGGCCAACATTTACCAGCAAAAATGGTCACATGCCGTTTACATTGTCAATTTTTTTTTCAATTCCTGTTTAAATTAGAAGAATTTACTCGGATGTTATAAACATGTTGCCTCTTGTTAGAGTGACATCATAGCCACCAGCCCAACAGCCAGAGATAGACAGGCTGGTAGCACAGCTGGTCGTGTCGTACAATAATGTATTAAGTTGTATATAATTTATGTTTCAGGCAGTGATGCCAGTTCTGAACACAGTGTGGGCAGTCACAGCACTGGGAGCGAAAGTGTCAGCAGCAAAAACACCCTTCTTGCGGCTGATAGTTCCCAAAGTCACCTGAAGAAGGCGCTTAACAAGATTCATGTTGACATGAGGATAGACAGTATGCTTCTGAATCCCGATGCTTTATGGAAGAGGCCTCAAGCAGGGTTAGTTGAAACACCTTTTTTGGCCTTAAAAAGCTTGGATGCAGAGAGGCTAGGTCTGTGTTTTAATGGAAGTGAGATGTAATTTTATGGTTGATTGATTGCCCAGATGGAGCAGAGACATTTCATCCAGTTTAACCTTTCCCCCACAATTATGACTGAATTAATAGTTGTCCTCTGCATGGGTTTGGCACTAAGTGCCCAAACATAATCAAAATTTAAAATTTTCTGTATTTAAAGTGACACATACATTTGAGCTAAGACTTAGTCTGATAGTTTGGTTACTATGTTGTGTATGGGACAAAGATGTTATTTATAGTGGTCATTTTATGGCATATATATATTAGGAGTGATACACATATGTATTTTTTTCTGTCATATATAGGAAGATGAGTTTGGGTCACATCAATGAGATAGGTCAGTTTGTCTCAGAATTTGACCCAGAACCAGATCATGAAAAGAAGAGAAAGGGTGAGACAACTTTGCTTTTTTTCAAACTAACGTCAGCGTCCTTCTCAGTTTCCCGCCAGGCACACCTGTATTTTGTCTCCAAAAATTTGATTGATTTACAAAGTATAATTTTTAGGCTGTGATTTTATCTCAAAATATGTAGATTTTAGATTAAAGATATATACATTGTGGTTTATGTTGTCTAACCTAAGCACGAAGTCACCTGGTTAATTATTTTATGCATCTATACTGTAGCCTCACTTAATGGCTCAAATAGAGGGATTGTATTGGTTGTTATATGATATTGAGCAATGGTTTTGCTGGTATACAAATTAAAACTTCATCAAATTACTTCTTTTTTTTTTTTTTTGGACAGGTACTTCTTTTTTCAAGAAACGGAAAGACAAAGAAAAGGTAAGCAATACACGTTAATGAAAAAGTGTCTTTACAAGGCTTCATATAACATAATTTGCTTTAATACCAGAAGGACAGTATGCCAATGCATTGGGCTACAACTTTTCCCCATTAAAAAAAATAGTTGAAGTGGTCCAGTATTGCAAATATTATCAGCTTCTTGTTGTCATCAACAATATACAAGGTAGTAGTTTACTGCTGTTTTTGGTGTGTTCTGACTGTAACACACTTGCCCACCCAGAGTGTAAACAGATTTGTCCACTCTAAGTGTAAGGCACTTGCCCACTCTGAGTGTAACACACTCGCTCACTCTGTAAGACAATGGCCCACTCAGAGTGTAACCCGCTAGTCCATGCTTAGTGTAACACACTCTCCCACTCTGTGTAACACACTTGCCCATGCTTGAGTGTAACACACTTGCCCACTCTGAGTGTAACCCACTGGCCCACTCCGAGTGTAGCACACTCACCCACTCTGGAGTGTAACACGCTTAGACCATGCTGAGTGAAACACACTTGCCCATGCTGAGTGTAACACGCTTGCTCACTCTGAGTGCAACAGTTGTTTACTCAGTCTTAAAGAGAAATACCTCACAAAACTTTGTAATGAAGTCAAGTATTCTTTAAAAATATCTAAAATCAACTGCTGAAAGGAAATGGTAAATATCTGTCTCATTTTGCAGAGTTTGAAATTTGAAAAATATATAAAGAATGTTCTTTCTGTCATCACAGGCCCAGGAAGACATGGCTCTCCAAATAGCACAGATGATCATAAATGATGTCACCACTGTTACTCAGTCTGCTGACGAGGATGAGGATGCACCCAACATATCACAACCATAGTCAATGAATTGTATGTATGCACATAGGTTCTGTTAGAAATGTCAATTCTGCTACCATAGACCCTCCCAACAAATTATAACAGCCACATGTAGTTTCCCAGTGCTGTCCGCGTCAGTTTCAGAGAATCATCTCAACCCTTTTGATTTCTTCAAGGAAGAAATGTTATTTTTATGGAATTTAGCTCTTGTTGTGCCTTCGCTGACAAATATTGGCAAAAATTACAGAATATTTAACAGGCTAGTATTACTGCTTTTCTTCAAAATATACACGAGAAACTCCTAATTCAATTTACATGGCTTTTATTAGTGATGGAATTTACACTTAAGCCTTTGTAGATGTTAGATAGTTTCCATCTTCTATGCCCATAATGACGTTTATCTATCAGATTTCAACAACCATCTCAATTTTTCAACTCATATTTTTGGGGTTAGTGTGAACATATATTATTTTTCACCACGTAATAATCATCTCATGAAACAATCAAAACGTTACTTTCATTTTGAAAGTACAATTATACTAAAGTCTAATGGAAGATCAGTTGATATGAAAAAATGATTATGTGTTCTTTACCTGTGAAACATATTCCCCATATTGTATAGTTTGCACTCTGGCCTTACTTTCAGATTTTTAAGTCGTGACTCCATTCAAAACTGTAAGCTGAATGATGGCCAAGTTCATCTGCTGTTTCAAGAAAAACCTTCCTACAGCCAAACAAAACGATTACAGTGACAGACATCATCTAAGGTCATAGCGAAAGTCTAGCTCATTCAAGATGATCGTTTCCAGGATTTCCATCTGTGTGTTGCCAGATGGAGTCATAATCATTAGGCCAGCCCACAACAGAATTAAATGCTTTTTTTATGGAAAGGGGTTTAGATTTTACTGAAAAGACTCAACTTTCCCAGTTGGACAACTCTTATATTCATTTCAGGCTCTTTTAAGGATATTTTTTTTTCAGTAATTGATTTAAATTTTATGGAATAATTAATATAGATGCCAATGTGTTTAAATTTAGTCCACATACTTGGAGACTCATTTACAATGAAGTACAGGCTTATTTATAGTGATGCCACACTTTGTTAAAGTCACTGTCCAAAAATCTCCACCACAAACTCCAACTTTGTCAGTGTGAGGACCGTCGCAAGATGCCAATTGATGTTGTACTATAAATAACTCATAAAGGGTTGTTTTAAGACCTCTTTTCATGATACTTCAGTCAGTATTGTGGTTATTAAACAGTCCATTTGACATACAGTTATGAATCATACCAGATTATGTTACAAAAACCTCATCAAACTATGGAAGTTAGAAGTGTTGCCAAAGCTTCAGATATTCTATGTAAGTCTGTCTCTGTTTTATTACATGCTGATCAAAACAAAGCCGGCAAGAAGTCATGTGATCTCTTTTCTATCATCTGATTGGTCCATTACCTATAAAATATTTTGCTTGTCTGACGTGTGGTATGCCACATACACATACATGCATTAGTATACTTTCTTATGCAGAAGTTTTAATCACATGATTAAATGCTACTGATGGAATAAATCTGCACTGTGCCAAAGGAAATGTTAGAGACAAATAATTCTGCCAGTACTTTAAAGTCATATCAGCTTGAATGTGTTATTTTGATAGGCCTCCAATTAATCCTAAACATTGAAAGCAGATGACATTTGACCAACAGCCAGTTTTTGGCCATTTGGGGGATGGGTGGTTGGGGGTGGTTAAAAGTACCTGATTTTTTTTTTTTTTAATCCCAGCTTGCAGATTATCTGTCAAGAAATTTCAGTTTGTGTGCATGTATGTATCTGAAGATATCACTTGATATTATACTTGTATATTGCCCAAATATTGTGCCATGTTAAATGATATGCTATGAAGTGTTGGTACAGTGTACAAGTAACATACATTGATATAGATATTTGTTGAAAGTATTGTGCCCAGATAACCAAGTCAGACTCTTAATGTATGGTACCCAGGTACCTGAATCTGATATGTACTGCTTAGAGAGCTCCTTGGGTACCTCCAAAATCATAATAAATGATTTACTGCATGTTCTTATGCAGCAAAGTATGGTTATTTAACAAGTCATAGTCTTATCATGGACCGATATGTACGAAAAGTATCTTGGTCTCAAACCTAATACAACATGTATATACCATGTGGCAATACACATGTACAGCAGAAAATGATATCACAAATTTTTACTTCATCATGGCTCATTTCAACTTTCCTTGTCTTGTGGAATAAATAATTAGCAGAAGGTCCTAGTGTGCATGCCATAACTGTGAAGTGTGCTGTATTTCATTCATAAGTGACAAGGAAGTGGCAACTGATTAATGGAACAATCCTGTGTTCAACTGGAACAAGACTGTGTTTAACTGTTAAGTGATGTGGTGATAATATTTGTTTGTGCTAAGTGTCACTATGTTGCCAAGATTATAGCAGCTTGAGTTTTAATTTATTTACCCGTGAGTTGGTCATGTGGCTTGGAAGATAAAACACACTATCCAAACTGCGCTGTCATTTAATTTCCAGATAATGCATGGTCACTGCAAAGTTAGCATACCTTAGTGTATGAGGAACTTCTGCAAGGAATCAAATGTGTAAATTTCATACTTGTCTTGTTCTCATTCAGTGCATTATTTACCAGCATTGAGAATGCAATCATACACTCTCTCTGTCTCTCTCTCTCGATCATATCATTACTTGTATATCCACTTGGCTCCAGGGAAGGTACTCCCAATATATTATCATACAGGTAGGTGTAAAATATAGAGAGAGGATAAATACAGGCATCCAAGGAGCACGTCCAGTTGAAAATTGTTACTTTGTTGCTAATCTTAGCAACGTGCCCTAGAGACCACCTCCTTTTGAGAGACAGCTGATCTTTTTAAGATCACCCTTTCATGACACCAGAGTACATTTAACACCATCTGCAATATATGTATGACCACTTTTATTATTATTAATATAGGCTTAGTCTGTTTCATAATTCATGTAAAAGATACACACTGTTTGTCTATACTTTTTATATGTTTTTTTTTTTATATCACTCTTCGCAGGCAGTAATGTTGGTGGTACTTGTATATAGCAGATTCTACTGTAAACAGCTTTGGGCTTGAAACAAATTTGTCATGAATATGAGGTACCCAGAAATGAAGACCTTGTAACCTTATCTTAAACCAGTCAATGCATGTATAGTTACCCAGTGTAATTTTTTCATCCTGGACACATTCACCGGTTACAAATACAATGTACACACATTTCATACAGAGACATCAATTATAACAAATGTACGTTCATATCATATGCAAAAATACAACCTTCATGAACAAAATTTCTGCTAAAGACTACTAGAAGATATTTTCTGTTTCATTGTTTCATGGAGTTTCATATAAATTTGAGAATCAGTAGGATCACATAAGTAACTGTTAATTTGGGGGGCAAACGTGCATATCTGGGGTCCATTTGAAAGGGTGAGGTCAATAGGCAAGGGCAAGAACAGAAGGTTTTAAGAACTGCCTAACAGAGGGCACTACAGTCAGTGGAGGGCTAGGGTTGTGTATTCCTATTACTTTACTTTGTAATTTGCAACTTAATAACTTGAAAACTACTTCACATAGAAACACCAAATTTCAGACAGTAAATCTAGATGCATAACTAAATGCCTCACAAAAATTATATAACCACAGCTACATAAGTGATCAGTTTATTTAAGGTTGCTTTAACATATAAATTAATGGGAATACACAGCTCTAGCCTTCCAAATGTTTGTGTATTCAGTTGTGTATTGGGGTGAATACACACATTAGGGCTAATCCTGACCTTTCCTATTGGGCAAGCAGGTGCCACTTGTCAAAGCAAAAAGCAAAACACACTTCAGTAGCTGTTCAGCTGCCTCCCTTCAATCAGAACAAAGTTGGAACTTGCCTGTGGGAAAAATCACCAATTTAGCTTATATTTTAGAGTAAATTACCTAATGAAAGTGTGCATGATGCAGAATCGTGCACAAAGTGTGGGTAAATTCCACGTAACCGTTCCTGTAGACCTAAAATAAGAATCTGCAGGCAGGAGGAGGCAATACTTGCAATGCCTCTGCAAGATTCTGCATTTATTTTGCAGGAGTTAAGGAATACGCTGCGGCTTAAAGATACTCAGCCCCATTATACGGAATGTTTTTATCGTAAACAGGAAATTTATTGATGCCTACCCAGGATATGATGTAGGAAAGTAATACTCACATATATGTAGTTCATAAGAGTAGATAATGTTATAGTAGCCATATACATTCTATAGGAAATAAGGTAGCCTAGTTACATTGGTAGGATTTATGATAAAGTTATTTTGGTGTTGAAGCAGGTAAAGTGACCACCAGGAGAAATAGTATACATGTATACAGTGTGTATGTGTACATATGCCTTGGGGAGTGATGTCGCTTATCAACCAAAATATCCATATTGAATTATTATGAATTTTTTTTTTGGCTATCACGACGCTTCTTGTCACAGATATGGACATACAGTTACTTTACAGGTCTGCTTTACGTACAGACTTTACTGCCTTCATAATTTCTATATTGCTTTAGCTGAAGTGCTTTCTGAAGAAACATAACTCACATTCACTGTATATGGTATTATGGGAGGTCAGAAAGCTTGTCCCCATGATGTACCTTGATGACAAGCAAGTAACTTACAGTTTTCTCTGAGGGCATCATAAGAATACATTGTAGCAGTTTTGAACTGTGTCTGTACTTTGCCCACTTGGAAACTGAAATTTTGTTTCAACTCGAGTCTGCCCAAGAATACCACATTACATTTGTGGCAATCTGTGGGGAGAGGTCATTGATTACTGGAGGGAGCTGGGATACTAAGCAACAAGTACATTAATATTTGCTTTTGTTTTATTTTGTGTATGGTCCCCGCACTTTAGACCCAGTACCTTGACACACTGGAAATTGTACCCTCCCTCTCCACAGGTTTTGATATTTTTTGACCCATTCATCTCTGGTTTCAACTTGTGCATGTCACCCACTACACAAGGCTGTTATGTGCATTGAGGGTCAGAGTTTAATCTTCACTTTTTTAGGGAAGGGGATGGGGAGGTGTTCAAGTTTCTATGTGAAAATTGTGCTAAGTTGGAAAATAATCCTGCTGAGTGCCCAATGTACGAAGCTTATGAAGCCAATGAGATATGGGAGCATTCCTTCTCCTGATAGTTTTCAGAGTCGCAACGTAAAATATTGCAATTGAGGCTATTTGAAATGTACAGTATATTTCGTTAGTATGCTTTAGCACAGGAATTCCTGTAATTGACTCGGTTGACTAGAAAGAAGTTTATTTTGGAAAATGTGAAGGCATATACTCTTTAATAAAGGGACAAGGCTTGCATTTGATTCCAGTCCCTGCATGTATATATACAAATATATATATGCATGAGGCAGTGGTTTAATCTTGGCATCTATCTGGTTACGCGCTTCGAAGCAGAATATGTTGCAGTTTCTGGACTTACTAGGTTCTTCACTCAAATTTAGAAGGAAAAAAAAAAAGCCACATAAATCCATGATAAATTATATTTCTTTGGAGAAGTACAACATTTTCACTAATTGAAAGGTACACGAAGTTCTCTTGTCTTGCATGTGAACTATGTAACCAATGTACTCCTGGCTGGAGTGGTGATTGATATGGAACACCACGTGTACATGTATTGGGCATTGCTTCAGCGTATATGTTCTCTCACTTCATGGAAATTTTGATTATAATATATATATATTGGGTTGGGCACCAGGAGAAGGTCAGTATAAAATTTTTGTGAATATATGAACATGTGAGGGGGGGAAATTTAAAGGTCGACATAATGCAGTATGGGCCTGCCCCCCCCCCCCCCCCACCACCACCACCACAAAAAAAAAGGAATCTTTTGATGTTAAAATGATGAATTTGAGTGCATTCTGAGCCTTTTTATTTGTGACCCCATTCATGTGTATGACGGTGATGGAATATTTTGCCAATATTTTTTCCCTTCCCAGCACCCCAACCCCCACCCCCAGCCCCTTCCATTAAACAACAATTGCAGCAGGCCATTTCCACGCACAAAGAGAAGAGTTTGTATACCAGGTACAATATATAATATGCTATTTGGGAGGTTTGAGCATTTTTTAAGTGGAAAATTGTTAAAAACAGGAATGGAATGGTAACATTGATCTTAACATTTTGTTGTTGTGAACCTGTACGCTTTCAAACAAAAATGTAGCATGTTCATGTGGTTTTGAAAAATGAAAGGAAACAAACATAGCAAAAATTTATACTTTCAACAGAAGGTGGCCCACTTTATTTTTTGCTGGAGTAGAGTCAAAGATTTGTACCCGTCAGTCATACTGTGCTGAAGGGCTTTGTCTGTATAATGTCATCCCATGTCCACAACTGATGTCTTTGCAAAGACCTACCCCAACCAGAGTAGTCAGAAAGGATTGCATGAGTGACCTTGAGCTTGTTATAAGGTCACAGGGAGAGATGTATGGTGTCACTGTGTCAGCTTAATGGAAGGAGCTGTGGTCAAGTGGCTTTCAGGGCATTGCAAGCTTCCTTTTTTTTTGTAAGACACTTAGAAGCTTTTAAAGATACACTTTATGAACTTGATTTTTATTGGTCCAGTGTTTGTCCAGCAGCGTTTATTGCGTCTGTCCTTTGAGAAATAAAGGCCCTAAAGAGGAAAAGGATACCTTGCAGAAGAAAATTATCAAAATTGCAAAAGACAGAGACCTGCTTTCATACAACTTAAGAAAAAAATAAATCTCAGTTCAAGTTTACAATGCATATGATGGGATTTACATTTGTGTGAAATTAGAATATTTGTGTAGTGAAAAAGTGACATAAAAGAAGGTAGATTACAGGTTGTGTATATGTAGAATTTGTCACAAAATAATATTGTTGTAAGCAGTGTTTGTAAATGTTCCATGTTACGAATTTTGGCATCATGAATCATTAAATGAATATTGTTATTTATTTTATTATTCTAGACACAGGTCAATTCTGGTGTTATCATATTTGGTAAAGAAGTGTAGACAAGGGAAATCGTTCACTTTACAGTGAACAGTCTTTGTGAGAGAGGTTCATATGGTTTCTGTCCCATTTCCAATCACTTAGAAATTAAATATCTTTCAAAAGAGTGCAATGATGACATCATGAAATTACAAATAAGAGCAGAAATCAGAGAGTAGTTTTGTCCATTTTGACAGATGGGCACCTACATTGAAAAGGCGGCTGATTGAGCATTTCGTATTTCATTTACAGTGCATGTATAGCATTTAGCTTTTCCCTCACAGAACTTCCCGAAATGGCCAGATATCACATTGTCTGCTTTGCTTTTTTACGTAAATTTGATTTCCTCTTTTGAAAATTTGTAATGAGGTTTGAAAGAAATATTCTTTATAATCACATGCCCCGGGTTAACAGCTTTCTGTAGAGCGTCTTGAGCACTCCATTGCTCCCAGAGGAAGGCTGTTGACACAGTTTTAATTTGATGAGGAAAGGGTTAGTTTGCAAGCTTTTGACTCTTTGTCATGTGGCTGCCAGAGGGGGTTGTTAATTCATAAGCAGAAAAGAACAATCTCACTAAAATTAACAGGAGAGATATAAAGCTTGTGTCACATGGAAGTGGTGTCCAGTTTCACTTTTTTTCTTTTTCCTTTTTTTTTTTTTTTGGTTGTTGTAAGTGCTGACCATACCATTGTTTACCTTGTCAACACTTAACACCAAAAAAATGGGCTCCTCTGGATTATGATACTGATCGCAGATTGTAAGCAGACCGTTCATTGAAGTACCAACATGCCTGTATTTCCATAAAAAAGAATGGCACAGATCAACCGGTTTTCTCAGAACATTTATTGCAGCCAAAGTCAGGGTTCCCACTGGTCAGGAAAAAGTCAGGAATTTTTTATTTTTTTTCAGGATCAGGAAAAAGTCAGGAAATTGCAAAAATGGTCAGGAAAAATGGAAAATTTGTCAAAAGTCAGGAAAAAGTCAGGAAATTTTAGGTACATTGGTCAGTAGGTGACACAACATGCCATGGCAATCTTCTGTTGGAAACATGATTCAAGAAATGGTGATTTCCTCATTGTGCAGTTGTGAACATTTTCCAAAATTACAAATTCATTAAACAGGTGAGATTGGTATTATATCTAAATATGTACAGAGAAATGAACGGAAATTACATTTTTGACAGAAGATTGAAAGGAATTAGCGCACCTTGCCTCCAGAGCTAACACTTTCTTTTCAGCGACTGCGATGCATTGAGATTTTTCCTTGGAACTAACCTTTTTTTCAGAGATATATGTCCAGCTGATAACGCCATTATGTCATTTGACAATCACAAAAGCTTATAATGATAATATCATTAGGATTTAGAATTTTACATCTAATGATATGCATGTATTTTCAGGTGGTGATGGGTTTGTAGTGGCTTCTAGATACTAGTATTTTAGCATAATAGGCCTCAGCACAATAACCATGAACGAACAGACCTACTTCAACCCTAGTTGGCTCCAAAACCCAGACTTTTGTAAATGGTTACAGGAAGAGCCTAAGAACAAACAGCAGTTCAAATGCAGGCTTTGTAAAGGGTCCTATCTACTTGGAAACATGGGCCAAAAAGCCAAACTTTAGGAAAATTAGAAGTAAAGCAAGTGTTTGACCTGCTCTTTTCTAATCATACATTAACCAAATTTGTTTTGATGAATGTATGAGTGACCATTTAAAAGACAAAACTGTTAGCATGATAATATTTGTATTGCTTTTTCACTTGATAGCAGTGAAAATCATTAGTTTATAATATTGTTAAATAAAAGGGAGGAATGGATGGCTATGGCAGGAATGAGGGTTTGATTTGAAATTATCAAGTGATTTTTTTTTCATTCCTTTGTGCTAAGTGTTTTTGATTTGATATCTTGTTAACATGGGAGATATATACGCAGAAATGATTTTGCTTTCTAGTATTTTCTTATTGGAAGAATGTATCCTGATGGGCTTCAATGATCCTGATGGGCTTCCAATGCTATGGTAAACCCTCATCCCTGTCGAAGGGGAGTAGGGAGGCCATTAAATTCAATAAAAATATTGCACTGTTGGTCAGGAAAAAATGCAGTTAAGTCAGGAGAAAGTCAGGAAAAAGTCAGGATATTTTGATTAGTCCTTTAAGTGGGAACCCTGAAAGTGTGAGAAGGAAATTTTGTTGACTGAGTCTGAAATTTAGCACTGAAATGCGTAATCATTTTTATTGTAAACAAATCGCTTGAGTATGCTGCTTAAAAATGGTCGCTTTCAATGTATATATTTCTTCTGGAATTGCAGAAATTCATGTTTACATATATGTACGATACATACAGCTGCTGGGTAAAAAAAAAGGACAATTAAGAAATGCAGCAGTTTTTATGGGTTGTAGTTACACTGAAAATGAACATTCTCTACATGCTGCAATATTAAATGTGTATTCAAGAAATTGCGCATCCACTTCACGTTTAAAATTTAAATGGGTTAAAGTTTGTAAGTAAAAATGTGGAGTGCTCATCTTGGCATGACCTTCCTAATGTAAAACTGGATTCTCACAGAGATCAAGTGGGGAACTTATCACTTTTTCAGTTTTGATTTCTTGCAGCAATGGGTGAAAGAAATTAAAATATCCACAAAAACTGTGTTAGAGATACCATATTTGCACAGAACTAAGTACAAAAAATTTCAGCAATTACAGTATTTCACTTTGAGTTGTGGCAAAAAAAAAAAAAAAAAAACACAAAAATGAAAAAAAGAAAGACCAGCACACTTAATAGAATAAGTTTCATATATTTCATGGTAGCTTGACTTGTTATCTTGTGTGTACATGTACTGATAGGTGTCTGCCAGCACATAAGTATGAAGTGGGAAACTTAAAATACTCATTTGCATAAGGGTTTATATTAGCATATAAGACGTAGGCAGAGGATTTTGTTATTGCTGGCAAAATAAAATCACACTTTGCTTGTCTGTATACATTAAAATGTGAGGAATATGCGACAGTTTTGTTTTTGTCACAGGCAATAAATTGCACCTTGACTGCTTGGTGTACTGTTCACAAAGGCAGTAAGTTCAACATTATGTAAGTGTACACATTTGCAACTGTATCATGTATTCATATGTAAGTGTCTGCATTTGCAACTGTATCATTTATTCATACATAAGTGTCTGTATTTGCAACTGTATCATTTATTCAGAGGTAAGTGTCTGCATGTGCAACTGTATCATTTATTCACAAGTTGCACACACCCATGTTAAATGGTACCTGTGGCCTGACACCACTGATCTGCCAAGTAACCATGGTAATGGTGGTCACGTGATGTTCTGGCATCTCAAAATGTTAATGACAGATGCGTGGAATCGTTGGAAATTTACTTTCTGGACCTAATGCGTAGGTCTAGGAATGCACTTGTACTATACTGTATATAATAACGAGAAAAAGCATGCAAGGATTTTAAAAAAATCATCTAAATTAATTGAATATTCTTGCTGTGAAAAGTGCATGGAATATTTTTCCCCATTGTAGAATGATAATTAGTTATCATGGCTGACAGTAACCATGGTAACACCACGGTTGCATGAATGTTCACTGGTGTGATTTGATAAAAGGTGGAGAATATGGGTCATGTTACCCAATGTAGTAGTTTATTATTATGAGAACTGGTTTATCAGTCTGTAAGCTAGTTTATTATTATGAGAACTAGTTTATCAATCTGTAAGCTAGTTTATTGATCAAAATAATCCTGCCATAAAAAGATTTGTACATTTTAAAATATCAAAGCTACCCCTGTTGAATAACTGTGCAAAGCTTTTGAGTGTAACTACTGTATTGGATGGTTACCAATCTTTACCCCGAAGTGGGTATTAAATTGTTGCAACCACAGAGAAAGTGATTAAGGCTAAGATTGTTTATAGGTTTAGCTCACGGTTGGCATGATTGCGTTGTGAATGACTGACTAAAAGGATTTTGCACTTGCCATTGTAATTTTGGCCTGAGAAAAAAAAATAATGTTAACCAGAAAAAAAATCAATTTTTTCACTAGTTGAACATATAGCAAGGCAGTTTGTCAAGTGGCTACATGTGCAATAATAGCTGTGTCTGTAATCAGTAAATATGGGGTATGTTGAACCATGAATATGAAGGTCAACTTTGACCTCAAGACCTATTGTTCAAATGTGAATTTTTGTCACATACCAACATTTCTGTAGACATGAGAATCAAAGTAGATACGTTTAAAATAGTGTCCTGTACAGTATGTTTGTATAAAGATAACACTAGCAGTCCAATTCTGATTGGTCCATGATACCCAGTTTGTACATTTAATTCAGAGATATAAATGTGATGTAATATTTAATGTGTAGATCTCTGCTGGGGTTGGACGAGCCATTTTTAAGGTGGCGAATCATCAGCCTCCCACCTTCATTATTATAGAATCATCATCACCCACATAGCATCATTTTTAAATATGACAATGCGGAATTATAAATGTAATTATACTCCTGTATGGTTCTCAATAAAGATGTTATGTACAGAATACATGTCTGAGTGAAGATTGTTAATTTGGGCATTAAAAAGGTCCTCAAAGGACCGATCAAAATTGTCATCATTTTCATTAATCTGCGACACTGTTGTAATCAGTCCAGTTTAAAAAGAAGTTGATTGAGAAATCATTTCCTCCGTTTGACAACTGCAAAATGTATACATTATAGTACTTAATATGTTCAACTTACATTTTGTTCTTGTGAAAAAAGTGTGGAAAGACAATAATGATCGTAATCGGTGGTCCATTTACATTCTGTAGTCATGAAAAACATTGATAATATGACACATTATGTCTGAATGGACAGTTTCATTGTTTGCTTTACAATTATTCATTTATCAGCGTGATACATCCAATCGGGAAATTTTTCCATGTAACATTCTTTCATTGAAAGAAACCAAACCAAGTTACCCTGCCAAGTATTTGGCGGAAACTACCAGATATGGATAACAAAGTTGTGTCAATGGATTGGGCATATCATCAGTAATGTTCTCGACAATACAGACTCCAGCAGTTAACCTTCGTTGGAATTTTGGTGTGCAGTAAAACCTCTCTAACTGAACACCTCTCTATACTGAGCACCATTTCTTGTTCCCAAATATATACTTTCAATATTAGCAAACCTCCCTACACCAAACACTTCACCATACAGAACACTTTTTGTCTGGTCCCAAGCATGTTCGATACAGGAAGGTTTTACTGTGTAGTTAATGAACTTTATGACAATCTTGTTCTACGCCCATGTTGATTACGAGGAAGTGTCAGATACCCTATTTTCCTGTTGTGAGCCCTTCTTCCCCATTAACCCCTCTTCAAGACATCAAACCTTTGGTCTGCTACTCAGGCAAAGGGTAGCAGATCAACACTTTGATTGTTGTGAAGATGCCGTAATGAATATGTAGTGGTCCTGTCTCTGAGAGACCAGTCCAGTATGACCACGTGTCTTTTGAGACCACATTTAGGTGTCCTGTCCCGGGCTCTCTTTTCCATGTTACCTTGCCTCCATTGGGAAATCACCTGCATTGTGTGACTACTTGTAGATCTGCTGTACAGGTGGTCTCTTGAAGAAGGGGATACTCTACATGTAATTTGAAAATTATAATCCAGATACTGATCAGCATTCGATTCCCACTCCTCCTGAACATTTAAAGTCTCCCTTCATTAGAATGCAAAACAAGCAAGATAACTATGATGTAAACAACTAAGGCTATATGTTAGCGTGTTTGCATCTTTTCCCTGTCCACAAACATACTTTCAGCATACTGCCTGATTTCACATTGCCCCTGCGATACCACTCTCCTTTTGCCATGGGCCTTTGCTACCTGCACCCACGTAACAGGCTAAGTATGATTGATGGGTGGCATTGTTCCGTTTGGCGGCTGAAAACCAAGAGAATGACACATGAACGTTCGGATGTCCACATGCCTGTGTGGTTTTTGGCGTTTTTCTCATACTTCTACTTTAGTTAAAAGCTTGAAATTTTGACAACTAATTGAAAGGACATTCATCTTGTAAAAACTGTTAAAATGTCAAAATCAGCCATGCAAAGGTTTTTGGTGTCTTATCTGTCCTTAATCTTCAGAAGAAAGCACCCATGGGTCTTTGCACCCACACTGCCCACCACTGTCTATGATCTTGAAAATGATGACAACTAGTTTGTAACCCCATTAGGACGCAGTGGAGCGGCCTGTCAAAGGTGGAGCTATTGTAGTCGTAAAATTATCATTACTCGGAGAATGCACACACATTTATGTCGATAAACCACAGTGTGAGCTTTAACAACTGGGGATGGTTGGACATACAACTTGGCCCTTGCCATGAAAGATTGGCAAGTGCCCTTGCACGACACAGGAGGGCATGAACTAAACTTCAGTGGTGGAGGCTCAGTTGACTGTGAAACCATCCTTGGGAGTTTACCTTGTGATTTGTGAGGAATTGCATCAACAATCATAATTTTATTCCAGCTACATACAGTACATAAAAATGAATGGTGTGTGCAAGTGTGTTCTCGAGGAAATCTACCATGATGGCTTGAGTTCATATTGTAAAAAGTGATGAGGTGGAGTCCAAAAAAGCATTGAATGTCTAGATGAAGGTCATCATGTAATTAATCTACAAAAAAAAAGCCAAACCATTTCTTTGTTATTTAAATGCCACACTCTCTAAGGTTTCACTATATTAATGCTAGCAGATGAGCTTGTGTTCCAAACCTTTGACCCCAGGTACCTGTATAAAAAACTAATACGTGAAATTTTTAGTAATTTTGGTATCAGGAAGAATACTTGCTTTTCGACAACCATTGCCAAGACCTCTTTATCGGGGCATAACGCCCAAGACAATCGAGTTGAGTTCACTCACTTGATTGTTCCCCAAAACCTGACAGTCCCGTGGCACCATCTCTCGAACTGTGTGGATCCAGTGGTGACTCCTGGTGTGCATGTCCCATCTTCCTTCCTCTTTGTTCAGTGGTCAGTTGATGTTACCTGTGAAGGAAGAGGGGTGGTCGGATGGGCTTCTCTGGTGGTCGAGAGATAATTATACTACCTAATACGGAAATTACTAAAAATATCAAGTATTAGTTCCATAACAATACCTCTTGACCATCATTGCTGACATACAAACAAATTGGAGGAGGGTGTAACTTTACTGGCATACTGACCAAGACTGTCTGGGGGGAACTGTCGGTCCAAGCAAGGAGGCGATGTCTGAAGGGAAAACCTTTGATGTGCCTGAGCTTGGGGCCACCAAACGGCAGAATCCCAGCTGAAGCAAGGAAACACTCCTTACCGACCAGCATGGGACCACACTGAGCCCCCAGGAATCACCCACCAACATGATAGCTGTCCGTCAAAGTGGTAGATGGTGTCTGTTTCTAGTCCTATGGTCCTGAAGATGTAGCAGGGCGTATTGAAACTGGTGGATGCCGGGAGGCCGGTTAGAGAGTTCTGTAAGGCAGTGTCCAAAATGGGGCCACTGGCTTTGTCAAGGCTGGGACCAAAGGGACAACTGGCTGGTACAAATCCAAGATTAGGTCAATTTTACCAGAAAAGGCCCACTCATAAGTACGCTGACCTATAAGCTGCATTGAGTCTAAACCACAAGGGCACCATAAACTGGAACACGGTGGATGCCCTGATGGGACTCAGAAAGTCTAACAGACAAGAATCAGGAAGCTATGCAAAGGAGCCTTTTATGCCTGAAAAGGCATACATACCCTCCTCTAGCACTATCAAGTCCTGCAAGTGTTGGTAGGCGAAAGTCGTGGATGATCGCCAGTGGCAGGCCTGGAGGATGTCGATTACTACGACATTCCTTTGTGCACAGCAGGAGGCATTGAACACTCACACATCGTGAGCTTTAGCTGACACAAGCTCCAAGGCATCAGGCCTCTGCAGAGCAGTCACGTAGGCCTTAAGGATCATCTGCTAAATCTATGCAGAGATCATATTTCGGCAAACTTTCTCCCTATGAAGGTTGCCAGGGCAAAAAGAGGGCAGTACTCTGACCCCTGAAATGGTCCGTGAGGGAGGAAAGGTATAGCAACACAAAGCTGCCACTGGAAAACAAGGCTCTTTTCCTCCGCAGAAAGCATCGTATCCATAGGACAGAGGGTAAAACCCTCAAAGGCTGTAGCTGAATCTCAAGACACCTAGTTCTTTGCAAGAAAACCAAAGTGAGGCCTCAGTGTCACCTAGGATTGCTGAGGCAACCATTGGATTCTGTCATGTTCTAGAGTGTGGATCTCAATTCTTCTAGCCCCTAAAGCAAGTGTTCATAGAAAGCAAATTTTGCGCATCCAGTACTTGAGGTCCACCTGTCGGAGGTCCTCTGGGCACTCAAAGGGCAATTCTTCAGCACAGTCAAGACCAAGCACCATATCCATAAGACAGGATAAAACCGTTAAAGATCATAGCTTGATCTCGAGCCTCTTAGTTCTTTCCAAGGAAGGCCAAGTGAGGCCTCAGTGTCACCACCTGGGAGTGCTCAGGCGACCATTGGATTTGGTCGTGTGCTAGAATGTAGATCTCAGGTTTTCTGGCCCCTGATGCAAGTGTTTATAGAAAACAAGTTTTCTACATCCAGTACTTCAGGTCCACCTTTTGGGGGTCCTCTAGGTGCTGAAAGGGACAATTCTTCAGCATGGTCAAGACCAGGGACAAGTCTCACCAGGAAAAGAGATGCCTATCAGCCGGTCTGTCAGTATAGAATAGAAGGAGGCAATGAGTGTTGATAGATAGGGATCCCTTCAAATGCAAATGTCTAGGACTTTCAGGAGGGTTGAGGAGATGGCTGACCAAATTCCCTCAGCAGTGCTCGGGCTCTTGCCAAGGACTTATCACTGGTAGCAGGAAGTCAGCAATGTCCGCTATGCACGGAGACCAAGGATCTATTCTCCGATCAGTGCACCAATCTGAAAACATGTTCCAACAGGCCGAGCAAACTGTCAAAGAAAATTGAAGCCCGCCTCTGGCAATTCTACCTGTGACCGATTTCAAGAAACTTCTGTTGCAGATGTGCTGTGCAACAACAACCATCAAGCATTGAGGTTGAGCACTTGAAGGTTCCTGTGGAACACTCTGATCCACCGTTGCACCAGAAGTTTCAGCCATGCTGGTAAACCTAGCAGAGGCTTGACACTGAATTGTAAGAGGTCCATATACCAATCAGTCCTCCAGCGCCAGGGGGTGACAAGAATTAGATTGCAGTCATGGGACCAAACATTCTGCAGAACCCTTGGAAGGATCTGTGGAGGTGCAAAAGGTGCTCTAGTCCATGGCTAGAGTATCCACCGCAAGGGCCTGAGGGTCTGGGACTGCTGAAATGTAAACCAGTAGTTTTGCATTTTCACTTGTTGTGAACAGATCTACATGTGGAATTCCCCATATGGCCCACATGGCCTGAAGGACCTGTGGCTGGAGCAAACACTCTGTCCCTACTGGTTGACCGCTTCTTGAGAGTTGGTCAGCCAGGACATTTTGTTGTCCTGGAACATGCCTTGCATATGTGTGGACATCTTGTTTGGAGCACCATTGAGTGATGCATCTGGCTAACTCCATGGGCCTGTGGGAATGCGATCCACCTTACTGGTTGAGGTAGGTGATTGTGGTCCTGCTGTTGCACATCACGAGGACATGCTTGTGCTCCACTAGGTCCTGGAAAGGGAGGAACCCTAGGCGTATCGTCTCCAGTTTCAACCAGTTAATCAGGTGAGATGCGATTGCACAGGCCAAAGACCTGACGCCATCCAGCCATCGTTTCGGGCTCCCCACTCAGATTGTGAAGAGTCCCGTAGATGGTAAGCTGGACCTGAACAGGAACCAGTGTCTGTTCTGACATGACATTCTCCTGAACGTTACACCACAGGAGGTGCTGATGGTCCTCGCGGAGGACTGGCACCGGGGCACAATAGCTCTAGTCCCTTTACCATCTGTCCCACAGCGCATGCTGCAAGGGACGGCGGTGAAGGCGACCCAATAGTACCTGCGAGTCCATCGAGGACAGGGAGCCCAGTAGGGCTTGCCACTGTTGTGCAAACATAACTGCATGAGTCAGAAAGGCCTTGAGTAGGGTCTGTAGTCCCTCCCACCTGTCTCCAAGGGGCGACAGATATAGGCAACTGGGTCAAACTGGATGCCTAGGAAGAGGAAGATCTGCTCCGGCCAGAGTCTGGACTTGCTTCAATTATGCAAATTAGCAGCATGTAAAAACTTAAATCTTTAATATCTTCAAAGCTAGTATAGATAGAGACACGATTCTGAATGCTAGCTATAGGTTTTACAGAAATACGATACCAAGAAAGAGTCAACAAAGATAGGAGGTATAGTAAAAATAAAAGTTGAGCCTCGCCCAACATGTTGTGGATCTCTTGGACCCTTCATCAGGGGTTCAGGAGGCTTGCTATCTTGGCTTTATTATTCAGATATCATTATTGGTACATCAATAAAAGATGTTATCAGTCAAACAGTTGGTGATATCATAAAGTGAGTGTGACATAGTTGTCAAGTTACATGTTTATAGATCTAGCTCATAGTGTTAAATGATAGTACATGTATGTACATTTAAAACTAATGTTAGAAATTGTCCCTTATGGCATGAAAATCACAAATTAATCATGCTGGAAAATAAGCTGGGATATTAACCCCTATGATTGAGACCATTAGATCTGTGGAAAGAAAACAGAATACATGTGAATGATGAGACATCTAAATGTCCAAGTGTGAGTCAGTGTAAAGTTGTAAATCCTCCAATAAAATGTTTGGCTTATTATGTGCCAAGTCTTCCAAGATACACTTTATGTTTTTCAGCACCAATTGGATGGCAGTTTCCACTTTTTGTAGGGTCCATTCATCCTGCCATTCTGTGTCTGAATCAGGATAATGATTTACTGGAGTCATGGGTGGGGGGTCTCCAGGGCCCTGTTATGGGTGTCCTCATCTGAAGCACTCTTATCTGTGAGTCTTGTGACTTTTACTATGGAGGTGGCTTTGCGAGTGTCATGGGCAGCTGTGGACTTCTTGACACCTTCCCTGATCCTAAAAATTACATCCTTGGTTACTTTAATAGTTCTTCTTCCAATCAATTCCCATGGCTGTTTAATAACTGGTTTCTCTGTGGCAGGTTTGGGTTTAAACTGCACTGGTTTGATCTTGTTCCCCGGATGCTTGCTCTTGCAGTGGCGCAAAAAAATTATCCATTGTGAGAATGGGCTATCAAGCAGGAGTACCAGGAGGTGCTGCCACCTAGTGAAAAAGGCAATTACTAAACTTTCAACTTCTATGCATAACTTGCACATTCTCAAGTTTTATGTGTTAGAAATATTTCAAACTCGAATTTTTTTTGTAGCACACGGCCAGATTTGCTGTGCAACAGAACTTTTCTGGTCTTTGTCTCTTGTTTCTGATGTTTGGTTAACCTTTTCTTGTAAAACTTTCAACCCATTCTGTGTTCTTCTGCTTCTTTTGTTCAAGATTCTTTGTGTCATTTGCTACTTGTCTGTTTACTGTTTTCTGGAGTAGTTTCCTTGTTCTAGAGGAGTGTCTTCTGGTATACAGCTGGTGGATTATAGAGGTATAGATGCGAAATAAAGAAAAAGATTTGCTTCACAGCAAATCTGGGTGCCTTCAATATGAGAACAGTTTGAAATGCCACACTTTGCAATGGTTCCACATATCAAAAAAATTATGTATTAGCATTATTTGCATAATAAAAATGCTACAACTTTGGTTCTTGGTTCATTGGATATGGCCATGTCACAAACTTATAAACTTAAGTTTGAATAACACCACTATCTATAACAGTTTTGAAGCTATTAGATATCTTAATTTTGTGTACATGTATGTGCCTAATTTGCATAAATTAAAATCCTAAAACTGTGGTTCATGGTTCAGTTGATATGGCTATGTCACAAACCTACAAATTGAAGTTGGAATGGCACCTCTACGTATAATTTTGAAGTTATTTAAGATTTAAATTTTGTGTATTCAACTAATTTGCATAATCTACAATTTTACAATTTTGGTTCATTGGATGGGGCTCTGTCACAAACCTAAAACTTGAAGTTGAAATGACACCTCTCTCTATAATAGTTTTAAAGCTATCTATTCAAGATTTAAATTTTGCATATTTTTGCACACCTTATTTGCATAAATTACAATTCTATAACTTTGGTTCATCACTCATTAGATGTAACTATGTCATGAACCATCAAATTGACGTTGAAATGGCGCCCCTATCTACAATAGTGATGAAGCTATTCAAGATTTAAATGTCCCATATTCACCTGATTTGCATAAATCAAAATCCTACAACTTTGGTTCATGGTTCATTGGATGCGGCCTTGCCACAAACTTACAAATTGAGGTTGGAATGGCATTTCTATCTACAATAGTTTTGGAAATACTGTGAATACACATGTACATTCATTTTCATGAGCATAAATTTTCACGGTTTTTGCATTGTGGACCTTTCACTGAAACTTTAAATTCACTATTTTTGTTATAATTCCTATCAATGTCATGTGAAAAAAATATTTCATTGGGCTCTTATTTTCACAGTTTTGAAACATCAGTGAAATAAGCGAAAAATAAGAACATAGTGAAATTAAATGAATTCACAGTATTCAACTTTTAAATTGTTCAATGCCCCTAATCAGCATAATTTAAAATTCTACAACTTTCAGTTACTGTCCATTATATTGTCAGGTGTCACAAACTTATAAATGCTCATTGAAATTTTGTCTATCTGCAATACTTTGGAAGATATGGAGGCTGTAAAATTTTAATTGCCTGTAATTTGCATTATTGTAAACATCATGACTATTCCAAATAATATGCACAATTTCACTGGTAGGTCAGCATGGCAAGTTTGGTAATTTTTCGAACAATAATGTCCAAGAAACACTCTGGACAAATTTGGTCCTAAAGAAGAAAGAAAAGAAAGAATTCTTGGAAAAACAAAATGTCTGGGTTTGCACCAACATAAATACATGAGCTGACAATGTGTAGGGCATGTTGGGGGACTCCACACATGGATCTGTTTGTGACTTGCGAGAACTCAAAACTGCCGGTTTACGTCTTGCCGGTCCCATACCCCCAAACCCAAGCGGTGGATGCTCTAGCCATGGACTGGAGCAACCTGTGGGTGTACACCTTTCTGCCTTGCCAGATCCTTCTGAGGGTACTGCGCAAGGTTCGGTCCCATGATTGCCATCTGATCCTGGTCGCTCCCTGGCGGCCCTTGACTGATTGGTCGGTAGACCTGCTGGAACTGAGCTTTGAGCCTCTGCTACGATTACCGGCATGGCAGAAAATTCTGGTTCAGCCGCGGACAAGTGTGTTCTATCGGAACCATCAAGTACTCAACCACCACGCTTGGCGGTTAGTTCACAGCACATCTGTGACAGAGGCTTCTCGGAGTCAGTTTCAGAAAGAATAACAAGTAAATGAGTATTGCAGAGCAATACATAGTCCCCCGCTTGTCGCCCACGAGGTTGAATGGACTACTATATAGGGGTGTGACCTAGATGAAAAAAAAATTAAAAGTATGGCACATTCTTAGATTAAGCTTCACATTTGTGTAAAATTTCATTAATCTAAGTAAAAGGACAAAAAAGTTATGGCCCAGACAAGATTTTGAATGGATTTCAGTGACCTAGATATTTGACCTAGTGACCTACTTTTGCCATGTGACACAACAACTACCCAGGTAGTATTAAAACAATAAATTTGGTAGCTGTAGGTATTATAGTAAGGGAAATATGGCATGGACAAGGTTTTACATGGAGTTTACACTGTGACCTAGATATTTGACCTAGTGACCTAGTTTTGCGTCGTGACACACTTTTAGGTCACAATACATTATCAGTAAACTTTTATAACAAGAAGTCAAAATTTTTTAAGAATTACAGTAAGGACATGAAAATACTGTACATTTATGTATTACTGTGACCCAAATATTTGACGGACAGACGGACACACGGACGGTGCCCATTACCATATCCCCTCTAAGGTCTACCCACCATAAAAAAAATCAAAGGGCTGGCATCAATAATTTAGAAGATATGGCCCGGACAAAATTTGTATTGTATCTTGAGCTTGCTTAATGAACTTCGTTAATTAATTAATGGAAGTAATTAGCCACAGAAAATAATGCGTATGCACACCTACTACCTAAGGTCTACACACCATAAAAAATTCAAAGGGCTAGCATATATAGTTTAGAAGATATGGCCCGGACAAAATTTGTCTTGCTTAACGAACTTTGTTAAATAATTAATTAGTGCAAGTAATTAGCCACACAAAACAATGCCTATGCACACCTACTACCTATGGTCTATCCACCACAAAAAATTCAAAGGGCTAGCATTAATAGTTTAGAAGATATGGCCCGGACAAAATTTGTCTTGCTTAACGAACTTTGTTAAATAATTAATTAATGCAAGTAATTAGCCACACAAAACAATGCCTATGCACAGCTACTACCTAAGGTCTACCCACCATAAAAAAATTGAAGAGGTAGCATTAATATAGGGAAGATATGTGCCGGACAAAATTTGTTTCTGTATATTTACATATCGATCGGTGACCCAAATATTTGACCTAGTGACCTAGTTTTGCTTTATGACACTTTCTTAGACTAAGCTTCACATTTGTGTAACATTTCATGACTGTAAGTAAAAGGACAAAAAAGTTATGGCCCGGACAAGATTTTTCATACATATGTATTCTGTGACCCAGATATTTGACCTAGTGACTTACTTTTGGCACACCATACACCTCTATCCTAGGAAGTACAAACACATTAAATTTGGTAGCTGTGGGTGTTATGGTGTTGGAAATATGGCCCGGAGAAGCTTCGGACGGACGGACGGACGGACGGACGGACGGACGGACGGACGGACGGAAGGATGGACGGACGGAAGGACGGACAGACGGAAGGACGGATGGACGGACGAGGTGCAAACCTATAGTCCCCCACCAAGTGGGCGGGGGACTAATTAGCAGAGGGGGGGCTTCCATCTTCCCCTCTAGTTGTTTACTCGGCTTGATGGAAGGTGTTTTCCGACTGGTGCGCCAGCAGGCGAACTCACCCTTGGGCTCTGTGTATCGTGAACATTGCCAACTTCCTGTTATATCAGTGGGAAGTCTTAGGCAAGAGCTTGAGAACAGTGGAGGGGTTTCAATCAGCTATCTCCTCAACCCTTGCCAACATCTTAGACGTGCAAATAGTAGCCATCCTTATTTGTCTGCGTTCACTGTGTCCTTCTACACCGACAGGCCAGTGACGCAACAGGTCTTGCCCAGGTGGAACCTATACTGCTGGTTTTAGTCATGCTGAAAAAGTGGCCCTTTGAGTGTCTTGAGGACCCCAAGCAGGTTTCCCTCAAGTACTGGATGTGGAAGATTTGTTTCCTAATAACACTCGCTTCGGGGGCAAGGAGAAACGAGATCCACGCTCTAGCTCATGACCGACTCCAATGGTCACCTGACCACTCCCAGGTGACCCTGAGGCCTCACTTGGGCTTCCTTGCAAAGAACCAAGTGGCTCGAGATGCGGCTACAGTCTGGGTTTTACCCTCCATGCGATGGATGCTGCTCTTCCCCTCGAGGAGAGAACCCTGTGTCCAGTGAAGCTCTTTGTTGGTACCTTTCTCGCACAGACGAACTCAGAGGACGGAGGTCCGCCCTCCTTCTACCATTGAGTAACCCACGAAAGGAGCAAGTTTGCAGAAACACCATTTCATCATGGATTAAGTAGACCATCCTTAAGGCCTATGAGACCTCCCTGGAAAGACCAGATGCCTTACAGCTTGTCTCTGCCTGAGCTGAAAAGGTGCAAGCTTTCAATGCCTCCTGGTGCGCCCTGCGGACCGTTGAGCTTGTCGACATTCTAGGGGCCTGCCAATGGCGATCATCCAAAACTTTCACCAAGCACTATTTGTGTGACATGATAGTGCTTGAGGATGGCAAGTACACCTTTGTGGGCATGACCAGCTCCTTTGCTTAGGTTCCAATACTTGTTCGTTAGGCCTCCCGGATCCCATCAGAGCTGCCACCATGTTCCAGCTGATGGCACTCTCATGGTCGAATCTGATGTAGGCCCATAGGTTGGCGCATTTCTTTGTGGGCCTTTTCAGGTCTTGGTGCCAAGTAGACCTAATCTCGGACAGTATCAGACAGTTTGTCCTGATGCCCCAGCATGTCACTGGTTTGACACGGGAATCACTGCCCACGAAACCATATACCGCCCCCCACCCCCCACCCGCGCCCACCAGTTTTGCACCTAGGGCCTGTTAGATCTCCAGGCCCGATGGAACTGAAACCGATAATGTTTACCCATGAGGTGGACAGTTGTCATGTTGGCGGGCAAGCACAGGGGGGTTCAGTGCGGTCTCATGCAGGCTGGTAAGGAGGGTTTCTGGTTTAGGCCAGATTCTGCTGTCAGCAGCCTCATCTCCACGTAGCTCTGAGGTTTTCCCTACAGACGTCTTCCCCCGAGCTGTCGGTCCCGCTGATCTATAGAGGTCAGTGTACCAGGGACGATTGCCCCACTGCCAGTACATTTGTTTATCGGCAATGGTTCAATCACGGTTTCTAAGATTCCACTATACAAAAATTTAAACAAGAGGCCAGTGAGCCTAATGCTCTGCTGGCATCGTGGCTATATTGCACCTGTTCATTTCAAAGCTGTGAGTCCTAAAGTGGCTTCTGAACATATAGGGCTTAATGTAAAAATTGTCCACCAGATGACACTTTGCTCCAAATGTAATCGTAGCTTATTTGTGCAACGCCTGTGATGAATATTGTTGCATGTGCCAAGACAACAACTGACTCCTTAACTTGATGTCCTCAGTGACCTTGGGAGGGAGGATCTAGGACACCCAGATTATGTAATACAAGAGGCCCATAGGCCTGCCTGGTGCTGTGCTGACATTGCCATTAAAGTCCAAGCTACACCCTGCCATTACAAAATCACGTCTTTCAACTTTACAGGCATGGTGACCTCACAAAAATAGGTCAAGGTCATTGATATTATATATAATCCTAGCTTTGGACATTGTCTATATATCCTATTAATTTGGCAAGTCTAATCCTATCACTTTATGAGATATGGAATTTTATATCTGAAAACACATTTTGACTCATAATTTCCATCAAATTATAGGTGGTGCAACTTAGAATTTGACCTCCCCCACAATCCCACCAAATTTGGTGAAGATCTGCTACAAATTAAAGATGCTACAGTGTTCGCAAGATTTTCATATTTAGACCCCTATATTGCATAATATTGTAGGTGGCACCACCAATATCGCAAAGAGTCTAAATTTTTTTACCCCCTATAAGTACTGAAAGTTATATTGGGCTAACTTGAAAACTGTGGACAGTACTGTGGTCACAAGATTTTCACATTTTGACCTGTAAATTACAGAATACTATAGGAGGTGCCACCAACATTGATGTCAACAAAGACTTTTATACACTTTATAACTCCTAAACATTACATAGGCCTATCTCAATAATTGTGGGGTCTAGACCATTCACAAGATGATCCCAATATTCAAACTGGCCATTTGACCTTGACTTTCAACTCGGATTAAAAAATTGTTATGTTCAAAATATGCGCCCAACATCCAGCTTTCCGTATATAGCTGGTTTGTTCAAATCGAGTCATAACTTTTCGAGTTATTGAGGAAATAGTACAAGCTTGGACAAGCGCCAAACTCCATAATTATCGGGTCACAGTGATCCCAAAAGCAGGTCACCAAGTACAGTTTTATGTATTATGTAATCAACTACAATTTTGATCTGGAGGCTTAATTCTCTTTGCCATTGATGTCCAAGCTACACCCGGCCATTACAAAATAACCTTTTCGACTTTACAGGCATGGCAACCTCACAAAAATAGGTCAAGGTCACTGATATTACATAACATTCTACCTTTGTCCATGGTCTATATATCCTATAAATTTGGCAAGTCTAATCCAATTACTTTTTCAAACATGAAGTTTTACATTTGAAAAACATTTTTGCTCATAATTTCTGTAAAATTATAGGTGACGCCACAAGTATCACTAGCAACTTAGACTTTGACCTCCCCCACAATCCTACCAAATTTGGTGGAGATCCGCAAAAAATTCAAGATACTAGTGTGTTTTCAAGATTTTCATATTTTGACCCCTATATTACATAATAATGTAGGTGGCACCACCAATATCACATTCTGCCTAGATTTTCATGCACCCTATAAGTCCTGAAAGTTATATATGGCATGTCTAATCCAATTACTTTTCCAAATATGGAATTTTACATTTTAAAACACATTTTGGCTCATAATTTCTGTACAATTATAGGTGGCGCCACAAGTATCATTAGCAACTTAGACTTTGACCTCCCCCACAATCCCACCAAATTTGGTGAAGATCTGCCAAAAATTAAAGATACTAGCGTGTTCACAAGATTTTTTACATTTTGACCCCTATATTACATAATAATGTAGGTGGCACCACCAATATCGAACTCGGCCTAGATTTTCATGCACCCTATAAGTCCTGAAAGTTATATTGGGCTAACTTGAAAACTGTGGACGGTATCACCTAACGAGCAAAAGTTTACAGATGGACGGACGGACAGACAGACATGACCTGTCACATAAGCTCGGCGATCTTTGGTCAGCAGAGCTAAAAAAAAAAAAAAAAAAAAAAAAGAGAAAAAAAATTCTAATGGCCTTATCACCTTGACCTTCAAATGTAACCTACTTGTTCATTTTACAAAAGCCACCGAGGCAAAGTCTGTTTGGCTGAATAAGATTATCGTGCTGGAAACTAGGAACAAGTAGCTGCATGTTCAGCCACAGCATGCAGTCCAGCTTTATCACTGATAAACAATTAAGTGGAGAGGCATTTAATAAGTGACCCAGTACAGTAAAACCTCCCTATACCGAACACCCTTTGGACCGGAAAAAAGTGTTTGGTATAGCGAGGTATTCAGTATAGGGAGGTTTGATAACATTGAAAGTATTTATTTGGGGCCGAGAAATCGTGTTCAGTATAGAGAGGTGTTCAGTATTCGGAGGTGTTCGGTTAGAGAGGTTTTACTGTACCAGACAACAGCACAGGATGTTAATCATTTGCCTCGTGTACCCTATGGGTATAGTAGGTACCCCTTGTCCTTATCATCACAAGCATAATGTGCATGCCAAGGAACTTATAAAAGCTTAACCTGGACCCCCAATTATACCAGACCTGGCCTTTCATCTACTGGGGGTATGGGGCTAGCCTTTCTCTAAAGCAGTGTTTCCATCACGATAAATTTTGGAGTTACCATTTAATCCCCCCCCCCAAAAAATGACAGTACTTTGGCTTTGTGGTGATACATAATTTAGAGTTATTACACAAAAATATGTAACAAAATGGTCAGAATCCAAGGACCCCATTTCTATTAGGAAACACAAATGAAGGAGTTTAAATATAACATGCAACACAAAAGATGTCAAGTTTCCAGATAATTTTATTTCTGTCAGTATAAACATGCTATAACCAACTACAACAAAGCTCCTTAACTATTTCATAACACAAGTGAAATAACATCCATCTTTTGGAATTTTATTTATTTATTTATTTATTTATTTTTTTTTTTTTTTGATAACGGCACTTTCCTCGTATTGAAAATAATGTCTGTGTCAAATTTGGGGGTAAAAACAGTAAAATTCTGGACCCCATCCTATTTACCACCTCTTTCCTTTAAATTCTGGGGAAAAGCCTGGATCATGTAAAAATGTGGTCAATTCATGAAATACCATTGCAATGTACAGTGAAACTTCACTATAATGATACCATCTGAGTAGGTCAGATAAATGTCAAATAGCAGATGATTTTGCCTTTAACCTCAAAACTGTTCCAGTAATGAATATGTGGAACATGCGAGTGTTGTTGTATTGTAAATTGCTATAATTTGGCTGTCTTCTTATTTTTGCTTATTTCGCTGATGGCACAAAACCGTGAAAATAAAAACTCAGTGAAATAATATTTCAACACTGTTTGAACAGGAATTATGTCCAGAACAGTGAAATCAAAACTACCGTGAAATGTCACAAATACAAAACCGTGAAAATTTACACATGCAAAAATAAAGCAATTTACAGTAATCATGTCTCACTGTTCATGAAGATCCTGCAATTTGACACTGATCAACATAATTCTTACTTCAGTTTTCTCCCAAAAATCTCTGTTACTTGAAGTTGGATGACCCGTACTATTAAATTTTTGCTGATTGTATAATTAAAGCAAAACCTGTCTTGGAAGACCACCTCTTGGGATGGCCAAACTGTGGTCTCTTAAGACAGGTGGTCTCTCATAGGAGGTATAAACATAGAAGGCACAAAATATGTTGAAAATGTGGTCTTTTAAGGCAGGTGGTCTCTTAAGACAGGTACCGCTGAATTTGTCATTTTACACAAAATCCATCGTCTGTTGTACTTGCAGTTTAGTACTACACTGTATTTAATCTATCTATCCCATGATTCCAAGACATCCCCTGCTTACAATGAACCCAGCTTCTCAAGAAAAAAAAAATGTATCCACAAACCATTTTTGAAAGGTTTCCACAGATATTCAATGCATGTATTTCTGAATCCGAGTTCATACAGCAGTAATAAAAGTGCCTATTACATTTACTTGAGAAAAAAGCCCTGTATTTGAATATCACCATGCAAGGGCAGTTCATCAACTTCTACAGGTCAAAGCTCTACAAGTTTAGATGCTTCTGTTTGCTTCAGCTGCATATCAATTTAATCCCATATTGGCGCATTGTATATGAATGTTATGTACATAACCAATTCTTGCATGTACATGAAACGTTTTATAACCATCTATTACATGTACACGTATTAACCTTTTCACCTTCACAATGAAAAGTTTATGTGCCCAACCCATTCCGTATTGTAGTGATTTAGACCTTAGTGATTGGTTTTAGTATTGCCTGGAAGTCATGCTACATGTGCTCTTGAACCAGCAGGCATGACTTCCCACCCAATGACAAAACTGAAGACTTCAGACTGGGCATTCGAGCACTTTAACGCATGCTCTCTTTGTGGGAAATTTCAACACCCAATTTGCACCGGATGAATTCCAGACATACTGAACATAAGGTCCCTTCTTGGAGAATTTGAACATACAATTCACACGGAATGAATACCTGACAGAAAATCTGAACATGCAAAGATACAGTAGTCCCTCCTTTGAGAGACCGCTCCTAGTGTCACCAAAAAGGCGGTCACATAAAGCAGGTGGTCCCTCAAAGGAGGTATAAATAACATGCAAAGTACCACAGAGAGACCTGACAACTGTGGTCTCTCAAAAGGAGGTGGTCTCCCAAAGGAGGGACTACTGTATACTTAATGTAGGCTCCAAGAGAAAATTGAATATGCAATTCACATTGACTTTATTGCATACATACTGATGTGACAAAGTCTGGTCTCCTGCAACACCCCCAGGTCCTGTCAGCAAACCTGTATGTAATAAGTTAGAATGAGTCTTTGTGTGTTACAAATGCAGTCAGGGTTTCCTCCACAACAAAATTTTACGGTACGAGCACGTGCCAAAGACATGTCACATGCTGAAAGCCATATCACTGGGTGGAGGGTCCATACCTGTCAACATTCCACACCTCAAAATAGGGAGGTTTTTGTAAATTTGAAAATTCCGGGGTGGGGGGGGGGGGAGATTTGTATTTTAACAAAGAATATAATAGAAAATATTAAATTTCATAGGGGAGGTTCTGCCAAATTTGCAGAATTTTGCACCTAAATACAAAAAATTGGGGTGAAAAAATGGGAGACTCCCACCTTATGGGGGAGACTTGACAGGTATGGGGTCTGAGGGCCCTCCCACAGAAAATCTTAATTCAGATGCTGTAGAATCAATTCTACAGCACTTCTGGAGGCTAAGGGATGAAGAAAGCCTTGAAAGTCAAAATTTTTCGCCCTAGAATGCCCCAGCTTGCATCATTCTGAATATTACTTTCAAATACTAAAGGGTACGGAGTCTTACCCTCAGAAAATTTTTGAGAGCCGAATTTTACCCATTTTACCCTCTGGCAGAAACCCTGGCACAAGGGCTTGGTATGTGGAACTTTCTGCACACAGTTTATTGTCATGTACACTGAACATGAATGATAAGATTTCGTGTCACTCAGAAACTGTCAGCAGGAATCAATGTTCTTGGAGCTCATAACCTCTCGCAAAAAAAGATTATTTTGGGTTTAAAAAAATACAGATACGTGTATATATATATATATATATACATATATATATATACACACATTCAATCTTTTAAGGATTTTTACATGCAAAAAACACATGCTACATTTTTCACTATTATTTAAATGTTCAGCAGTTTTTTCAGTATAAACTACATGTTCTGCTTACATTGGGATATTTCAATGTTACCCTTAAGACCCTCTGTGTGCATAATACTGTAAATATGAGGTAATTTGCATATTCAATCAATATGTTAATGAGATTTTTGTTGAGGTATAATGGTGTATGTATTAATGAAGCTATATGTTGGTATAGACAGTCACTCCACTGTTTGAACATCAACAAAATTAGTCCCTATACAGCTCATTATAAGTTCAAACAACTAAAATAATTTTATTACGCAATAACCAAGTTAAAACATATTTAAAATGAAAAATGCTGAAATCATTAAAATCAACTTCATTTTTAGCATGTACATTTAGTTTAGTTAAAAATACAATGTACTACCATAGTTCAAAAAGTCAAACTATAAAATGCCACGCAAACTTCATTAGGTGCATGATGAATATAAAAGCATGTGAACTGAAAAAGCAGGAAAATAATCAAAGCAAAATGGTTAATGCAAATATAAAGACAAAGAATCCTCAGTCCCTTGAATCCCAAGTGGTTCCCTGCTTGGTCTTCTTGTAATCATGTGGTTTTCCATGCACTACATTGTTTACAAATTGCCCCTTCACACTAAATGTATAATTCATGTACAAGCAGAAACACAAACCACATCAAGTAATTAATTCTGCGCTAAATTCAGCATGATGCATGACAAAATCTAATAAGCCAACACAGGGCCCACCCCACAATCTAGTGTTTAACGCCTTTGCAGTGCAAATACTTCCCATGTCAAAACACTACACATGATATTAGCTGTTTGCGAGCTCACTGAAAATACTTGTAATTGATAACTTCAGAATTCATCCACTTTTACCTTTTTCCCTTTACATCGCACTTCACCTGCACAGTTTGAACAGAAGATTTGTGCAAGCTCTTTGAGAATACTCAACAACATAGACATTCACCCATGTGCTCTGGCTAGTATCACCCAGAATACATCACAGAAAAGTTCTCAATCCGCCTTCATTACATGACGAGGGTAGAGTTGAGTCATTTTTTCCATTCCTTGCAGAATATCGGTAGGAACTGGCAGAAGAATCTTTCCAAAAAAAAAAAAAAAAGGAAATAAATACATAAAATAAAATATAATAAATCTGCCCTCTGGTTATTCATTAACCCTTAAAGCACTGATTTAAGACTGAGTCAACAGCTTTCCTCGGGGCACTTTGCGTGCATTGAGCGCAACGTGCCCCAAGGAAAGCTGTTGACTAAGACTACTTTTTACTTTAGACTAGGTAACTGAATGAAAGGTATCTTTATAAGGAATTTGAATATTTTAACCATTATATGTTTAACAGTAACGAGAAAACGACCACATGTATCGACATGATTAGCACTTTCAGGGTCAAGACCCACACCTGTATCAAATCTAATATTATTTTTCACATTAACATTATGAACTGTAATGATATTAACCCTTTCCTGCTCGAAACTGCGCAGATGTCAATTGTCATCTGCATCTACACTTTTACGTATAATTTCAGATTAACAAGAAAAATTTTTGAAAAAAAAAAAAAAATGTTAATAAGACGTATCAAAATGGCATGACCCAGATCCCTAGCTTTCCTTGCCACAGGTTGAGAGCTATTGGCTTGGGTTTTATTCTGACCAGGACAGGGTTAGCATACATTGAACAAGGCACCATCTTTGCTGGAGTAACGACAGAAATACAACAGCTGCTGCCGTTTCACTCAAGTGACACGACCTAACCGAAGATCTAACCATTTCCATGCTACCTGTCTGCTGAGCAGACTAACTCATTCCTATAATAAAATATGAAGCTATCATGGTCATTGTTTTACTGTCAAAAAATTTACAAGTATTATTAAACTGGAAAAGCATCCATAGACTGTGCAATTGACAGACTTATTATAATTATAAAGAACTTTTGCTTGCATTCTATCAAGTGTGAGCACAGAAATTTAACACAACAGATCCACTATTCTTAAGATCATCATGAAGAATCTGTTATAAAAACCCTGCATCTCCTCAAGATATGCCATAATTAGTGGTCAAACAAATTAGCAAAAATATATGTACATATTTCAGTAAAACTCCACTTTTGGGGTACAACTCCAAATACCCCAATATACTCCCAACAATTAGCACAAAAATTTATTTCATGATGGCCAAAATGTCTTCATCCAATGAAACACAAGAAAACATATATAAATAACCAATCACAGACAAAGACACATTTACAAAATTTTCTTTTCATGTGAGTTGCTCAAGAAGATGCAGCGTGCTCCTCGAGCTCATTGCAAACAGTGCCATGTTGGCACAGACACTTCCTACCCCTCATCTTCCCAATTTAAAAAAAAAATATATCATCAATCCTTTTTCTGGCAGAACAGGTCTGCAGTGCAGTACACTTGGCTATTTCAGAATGCCATCGACTTAATTATACACCTGTGGCACATAAAATCTTGGCAAAGGTAGGAACATTGCCATTGTCATTGGAACTCTTCTGTACTAGGAGTTGTACCCCTAAAATGGGAGTTTTGCCCATATTTCAGCATGCTGCCTTAATTACACAGATGTACAACATTCAAGATTTGACTCACAAATAAAAGAGCTGCACTTCATTTACATATTTCTTGGTTTGTACCATGTATTTACTTCCTCACAGACGAGTGCGAACTAGAACACTTGTCGCTGTCAGACTGGATACCCCCTGCTTCCCACACATATGGGTTTTGTGACCTTGAAAATGATGTTAACTCATTCCACACTGCTGATGCTTTTTCCCGCTGATATCTAAATGTTGTGTACTAATTGTATTTCATTAATTTAGGGATTATTTTTCATAATTTTTGGACGAAACTTGCGTGGAAGATCATTCCATATTGCATGCCCATGGTCAACAGCTTTCCTTGGCACGCTCTGGGCGCAATGCACCCAGAACGTGCCAAGGAAAGCTGTTGACTCAAGTCATCTATCAGGGTGGAATGAGTTAAAGTAACTGAAATATAATCAGGTCAACAGTGTCAAGGTACAATTGAGGTGAATCGGAGACTGATGTGAATCACAAGATATTCTGCTTGCAAGGATTGTGCTCAAGACGGACAGTTAGGCATACACTCTGCCAAGCCAAAAACTGTATACCCACATGCTTTCTTTGCGGGGAGTAGAATTACTGTAAAAAATCCAGCAAATACACCTATCCACTCCATAACCCTATGTTCTTTAATACAAAGAAGTCAAACAAACCACGTTGTCTTGAAACCAATTCCAAGTAAACCCTATAATCCAAGTAAACCCTATAAATGTCTGTGCCCAAAATATCTAGATGAACTTTCAAATCAATCTTAAAAGTACCTCCTCAGTATCCCTCTAATCAGACACCACAATAAAGTGACATCTGATCTGATGCAGGGCAACTGCTTGGATCCATCTGAAATATTTGGACAGCTGGTTTAACATGATTATGCAGTCCACAGTGAGGATGAGAGATTTTTGCCACTTTGTATTGTTTCATATAAAACGTTTTGTGCAAGAACAGTGGCAAATATTTTGAACACCCCCCCCTCCCTCCCTCTGATTTTTCATCTTTCAAATACATGTATACAATGCCCAACTTGATCTGCAGTACACAAAACGACAGAATATGATCAGTGTTCCCTTACATTTTAATGCCATTTTTATCTGCCATTTAAATGACGAAGACTCCTATTAACTTAATCTAAACTGGGTGCAGGTCTATAGAGGTCCTTGTAAAACTTTTACCAAAAAAGAGGCTGTCGCAAACAGTAACCAACTTTCAGAAAGTAAAAACGGACTTGTTTTGTACTTCTTTTGCCATTTTGGTCCAATCTGCAGCCTTAAATTAGACTGTGATTTCATAATAGGAACAATAAATGACGGGCATGTGTTGTGTGACCCATATAGTCATCTCAGAAAGTAATGGGACTACGTCAGAATACTTGGCGTGAGTGCCTCATTTTCGAACTTTATCCCATCACCTTCTTCATGGCTACACCGGCCACTCAATACGCCCCGCCATTCACTGTTCCCTGAATACCACATCAAAGAGGTAAAATGATTATAGCCGATTCCTCCTAGCAAGAGAACATGCTGTACAAAGGAACCTCCTATCTACCTAGAAGGAATCTGGATGACCATATATCAGGCCAAAATCTTTAACTCATTCCATACCAGTCCCTGATATTTACATATATTTACCAAAATTTAAGATGACAATTGCATATTTCAATTCTTCATGAAAAGAGCTTTCATTCAAGTACCAACATGCCTGTCGTCTTAAGTCAGTGGTTCTGGCACTGCCTGGCAAGTCATGCTGCAGCTGCCCTTGCGGCAGCTGCAGCATGACTTGCCAGGCAGTGCCAGAACCACTGACCAAGGCCTGTGACCATAGTATGGAAAGAGTTAACATTTTATGATCTATATCACAGTATCTTGTACATAAAGTTTAAGGTAGAATTATAAATTGGAGGCTCATTACATGGTACCCTGGACACCTATGGAGATCAACAAGATAGATGTAGATGAACATGCCTTGGGCAGTACAATTCATTTCATACTTAATTTGCAATAAAAAGCCGGAAACCCGGAAAATTATTTTTATGCTAAATTGATTGTAGTATCTTAATTAACTCTTAACATTTCAAAATTGGCCTGTGCATTCACAACAGAGGCATCAGAAGATCACAAAACGTTCTCACGTAAAAATCTTTCTTATCACATGACTAAAACATCACTGGTCCCAGGTGTCACCATAGAGGTATCATAACTTAACATGAGACAAATGCATCACACAATTAAAACCCATAGAAGTCCATGATTGTTAACAGGTGATATTCATTATGATGTTTGCTGCCAGATGGCAGCACCTCCTTATTTACACCTTCAGTTGGCCGTGCTGTGCAAACATGTCTTGCAGTTGGTAAAGATTTGCTTCACAGCAAATCTGTGTGTGTGTCTTCAAAACTTGAATAAATTAAAGTCCTACAACTATTGTTCACTGTTCCTTGGTTGTGTCCATAACCAACTGAAGATTCAGTGGCATCCTGTTGGGGCCTACAACCTTCACAATCGCCTCTGGCCTTGACAGCGACCTCTGACCTGGACACTGACCTCTGAATTGACCTGACACTGATCTTGACATCTGACCTTAATATTGACCTGTGACCTTGATACTGACCTCTGGCCCTAATATAAAATCCCCTCTGGGCATCACAATAGGATATCATACAGTGTAGCATACAATTTCAATTGCCACTAATTTACACAATTGTCAACTATTTTGAATGCCATGCCCAACTTTACTATTGGTGCCATACCCATGCAAAATTTGAAGTTTCTTGGATGAGCAGTGTCCGCGTTAAAGCTACCACAAATATGGAGAGCCAAAAAAGAATTTCACCAGAAACAATGTGTGCAAACAGAGAGAAAGAGAGGGGGAGGGAGGGAGGGGAAGAGGGACAGGGAGAGAAGAGAGAGAGTTTACAAACAATAATAAAGGAAGTCTGTAAAGTAAATTGAGCAGAAGCTTTTACATTAAAATATGCGATTTCTCATAAGGTTAGGAACTCTGGGAAAAATTTTGCCTCCATTCGGACATGAAGGCATTGTGCATAGATTTTACACCCACCTTCACAGTTTTCTGATTGCACACATTCAGATGTATCCTGAATGGTAGCCAATCAGAGTCCTATAAAGGATAATGTCATTACTCTGAGCCCAGCCATACATGTAGCTATAACACTTTAATATACAAATTCAAGTTTACTAGTTGCAGCAGAATTCTTCTAAATACTAGGCACTGTGGTTGACCTGCATGATATTGGGTGACCTTTTGAAGGTCAATATTCAGTCATTTCCATCCAAAATCTCTATAAAAGTCATCTTGCAACTGTAACTGTTTAATTACACCAACATGTGGCACAATTATAAACTCATCTGCTTTGTATTGTTCTATTGAAGAACTTCAATTCTTGCCTGGAAATATACTTTTATATGAGCCCATCGGTCCACCATCACCACCTAGCTTAACCACAACTTGCAAACATCAACCAATCAGAATACTTCTATTTAATGCCATCTGGTCAAGAGGTGTAAACAGGAACTGGCAACAACAGGTGCCACGTGGGGAGTTGGTACCCTTATGCCATGTGCTGGTTAATTATAGAATGACAATATATAGCGGGTTTCTTCCCAAGAGATCAGCCAGTTATCAAAAGAACAACAGGGATCAGCCAGTTATCGAAAGAACAACAGGGATCAGCCAGTATCAAAACTACAAATATGTTCTTACACAGTGCGAAAGATCAGCAAGTATAAAAACTACAGAACTGTTATGTTACAAATTCTGATAGAAATACTCCTTGAAACATATATGTACATATATATATATGCATACAAGTTTCTATGTCAAAGTCGTAGTGTTCAGATTACACAATGTGTAGCACATCATTAGAATGTCATCTTCATAAACTTGTGGGACAAAAGATGAAACTACATGTATCGTGAAATTTTACAATATAGTTACAAGTCCATTTGCTTCAAACACTTCAACAGTCGTAAGCGTGGAGCTTTTCTCTCGAAAAAAGAGTGAAAGGTACTTTAAGGCACAGCTCTTTTGGATGTTGTGTGTGTTCTTCAAGTGTGCTTCAGCAGCTGGGCAACTCATGAACACGTGTTTGCATTCAGTACACACTGCATGGTTCAACCGTTGATCATGCTTCGCACTCATGTGTTCAAGCAACAAAGGAAGACCTGCCGTTGTCAAATTAGCAGCACTACCACAAAGATCACAGCGATACGAGACGACGTAAACCATGTTTGCATATGCATCTCGAGTTTTCTGATGCTTCTCTTCGATGTGCACGCAACATTCTGTAGCACCGTAAAACGAGTCCCAGCAAATGACACAACAATATGGCTTCTCAAAGTTTGTCTTGCTGCTTGCAGAGCCAAAATTTGAGTTTATTTGATGCAGCGCCATTCCGTCCCTGCCCTGTGGTATTTCTACAATATCTATTTCCAAATCTCCCTCTGACCCCTCATTTTGGGTTGGTCTTTTGTTCACCCCCAGGGGGTTCTTATTTTGTTTTGTCTGTGAAGGTCGTACATTTTGGGGTTGTTGTTTCTGTTTGTGATTATAATGAGCTTGTTTAGGTTTACTTGCCGCAGTCTGAGTTACGTTTTGAGGTACTGTTTGCAATGGCTGTAAAAGTGGAACCATCTTCAACTGATTTGTCTGAGGGTCTTTGACTGCTGCACACAAAATAATGGGTGTTGAGTTTGAGCACTGAGCACCTGTCGGCATCACCAGCGAGGAATTTTGCACTGTTTGGTCTATGGACAATGTTGCACTGGGCACTCCCTCATTACCCATCAGCACAATCTTACTGACAAGCTGGGAGTTTGCCCCCACGCTTGATGCATTCGAGTTTGTACCATCTGTGTCTCGTGTCAGCAGGGAGCTCTCAGCCTCCTGTCGGCTCGTTATTTCTTGCGTTTTATGCCAGACAGCGGGAACTGTTCCATTCTGTGACCTCTTCCCCTCAGAAGTCTGTGCCACTGGTCTCTGGCCAGAATCTTGTGAGGCTGACTCACGCCTTCCACTGACTTCTGGCAATTCTCTTTCCTTCTTGCTCAAATCTAATGCAGTATCTGTTGTCAAATCCATTGGATCATTCTCACTTTCATTTCCTGAGACGTATGTTTGATAAGTTACATCTTCCTGTGGCTTCGCTTTGCTGTTTTGCGAAGTCTGTCCACTTAAACTCAAGTCAAGCACAGTTTCAACACAAGGGTCCTGTGATGTGTTTTCCTCGGGTGTAGGAATCACCAGCCGTGGATCATCCACTGCCTTGCGTTCCAGCTCCAAAGATGCTCTGCCCCCCGAAACATCACTGACTCTCCTCACTGCTCCTTGCTGGTGTCCAATGCCCGAATCTGTATAAACACTGGAAACGCTGGGAGAGTCAATCTCTCGATCACTACCAAAATTATGCATAACTAGTCCATGCGAAGACTGCAAAGCCAGATCTCTATCCACACTGACATTACTAGCGACACCTGAACTTCTGTCCACCTCATCCGAACTGCTTAAAGATTTACGCAGTTCTTGGTCCAGTTCGGTGTTCATGTTGATGTCACCCTCATTCAACCCTTGGTCATGGCCAGCCTCTACACTGTCACTGTTGATGTCATACCTTGTGTCTACAGGTTCCTGTTTAATGCTGACAGCTGTTCCCAGTAGTGTCAAAAGCCTTGCAGTTTCTTGCTCATCCTCAGACAAAATTGGCCGCACGGATGTGACTTCCCTTACAGATGCGCCTGTCCCGTGATTGATGTTTGCCAATTCCATTTTTAGTTCGCTGATTGAAGGTCTTGCTGTGGCATTCACTGACGGAGTATCTGTAATGACATCATCCCCAATTGCCAAATCTGACCATGAACTAAGTTTTAGACGTTTATTGGAGCCATGTTCCCCAGGTTGCCTCTTACGAATATTCCGAGCCAAGATTTCGCGAATGCTTTTATATTTATCGTTGGATTTTACGTTGCCAGTTTTGTTTTTGTCCTGTTCCTTTTGCAACTGCTCTTTCAGGAACTTGTCACACAGTTCAGAGATCTTTATCAAGCCAAACTTCTGGGCTGCTTTGCGTACGCTGTAGAAGTTGAGTCGGTTGACGCAGAGTTGCCCTGTATATGCCCCAAGCAAAACTTCGTTCATGGCATCTGTATCAACATCAATATGAAGACAAACCCACTCCGTGTCCCCAATTGGCTGCTTTTCAAACACGCTGGTCAGGTATGGACTCTGAGACGCCAGAACAAGACGATGAGCCTGCAAAATAAGATAATGAAGAATTTGACACCCAATTACTGAACTGCGTCATGGAATCTTTATACCTTTTCCCCCTTGAATTAAGACTGAGTCAGCAGCTTTCCTTGGTATGGGTTGGGCACTAAGTGCCAAACCCATGCCAAGGAAAGCTGTTGACCTGGGGCATATGATCTTGATAGGTCTCATCTACAATTCTCAGTCAAATTGTTTTCCATTACTGTTGAAATTAGTTGAAAACGCTGAAGCAGACGACATTTGACCACTAGCTGGTTTTGGCCGGTTTAAGGGGGAAAGGGTCAACATCTTTCCTTGAGACAGATCGGGCACTAAAAAACACCAAAACTGCTGACCTGGGGCATCTTATCTGATGGGTCTTACCTATAGTTCTCCTTAAACTGTTTTTCATCACTTTTGAAATTAGTCACAAACATGAACACAAACAAAAGTTGATGACAAGTTGGTTTAACAAGGAAAGGGTTAATGAAGATCATTTTAAGCATGGAGGAGGCGGACTCCTAAGAAGTTGAGGACAACTGGCTCCAATAAACACATTACAAATCATGGGAAAATCAAACCAAATGCTCAACTGAAATTGAAGTTGATTCTCGTAACTTTTCAGGCGCAGGGTTATGGACGTGTCAGCCTGTCAATACCCATTCCCTCGAGATAAAACTGCACTAATGCTTATACTTGACCCACTTAATGTTGTTGTTTTTTCCCCTTTCGGCTAATCAGGGTAGATAGGCATTTGGTGTCAAATATTCTGATGTTTTTACCTTGCACAATCCATTGTTTGCCTGTATGACCACATCACACAATCGGTCTTCATACCAGAGCTTATGTATGCCTTGTAGAACATCGTTGGCTACATCTTCCAGTTTCAACTACAAAGTATACATAAACAAACATGTTACTTAATCCTTTCCACACCATTCTCACATTTACGCAGATTTGAACCTATCAAACATGTTACTTAACTCTTCAAGTGCCAAATTTTGGACTGAGTCAACAGCTTTTCTCGGCATGCACTGAGAAAAGCTGTTGACTTGGGGTATTCTCTCTGGAACTCTAAGCATACTGGCACTTGAATGAAAGGTCTTTTTACAAGGGATACGAATCTGGGATCTTTATTTCATCAAAGATCCTCTTACGTGTTTAGTCAACAGTTTTCCTGCATGAATAGACACCTAGAGTGCCCAGAGGAAAGCTGTTGACTTGTCTTCCGAGGGTTAAAGATGAAAAACCAGAACAGCTGTCTTCGACCAACTGGATACCTTGCTGTGCACACACAAATCCTGTGACCTTCAAAATGAGGTGAAGGTCACTAAAATGTAATCAGGTCAAGATAAAATAACTAAAGTGCACACACACAGTTATTCAGGTTTTAAAGTATGTATCAAACAATATTTTATACAAAATATGAGTCTATCTTAATATCCCTAACTGTTATATATGCAATGCCCAAATGTTTTGAGATTTGATTTATCAAATGTCTAATTCCTCTAATTATCAGTCATGTATAGCAGAGATATCTGTGTCTTAGATATCTATATATTTGTGTGTTGTCACCATGGTAGTTAATAATAATCATAGGAATTTTATTTGGGTGGCTCATATGCTGGCGATTGTTAAACAATCTAAATATGAGTCTCCTGACCAAATCCATGTTTTTGAAGAAATACATTATCAGATTGATTGTCAATTCCTATTGATACACTACACGAATTATGAATTATACTATACTGCACTGCATTACATTGCATTGCATTTGAGTTTGATGTGGCCTGTGAATCAGGCCACATTTTGCTCCCAAGGATGCTGCTACAGACACAGTTGCACAAGCCAAAACCAATATACCCCCACACTTGGTTTGCAATGAATATAACAATGCAAATCAACATTCTCCACAAAGAGAGGTTTCATTCCAGTACCAACATGCACTGCCTGGCATCCAGGGACACAAATAACACTGACCAAGGTCTTTGTCATCATATATACCCTCCTAAATCACTCAACTAGACTTTGTCATCATATATACCCTCCTAAATCACTCATCTGGACTTTGTCATCATTTATACCCTCCTAAATCACTCAACTGGACTTTGTCATCATATGTACCCTCCTAAATCACTCAACTGGACTTTGTCATCATTTATACCCTCCTAAATCACTCAACTGGACTTTGTCACCATATATACCCTCCTAAATCACTCATCTGGACTTTGTCATCATATATACCCTACTAAATCACTTAACTGGTCTTTGTCATCTTATATACCCTCCTAAATTATTCATCTGGACTTTGTCATCATATGTACCCTACTAAATCACTTAACTGGTCTTTGTCATCTTATATACCCTCCCAAATCACTTAACTGGTCTTTGTCAACATATATACCCTTTTAAATCACTTAACTGGTCTTTGTCATCTTATATACCCTCCCAAATCACTTAGCTCGTCTTTGTCATTACATATACCCTACTAAATCACGTAACCTGACTTTGTCATCACATATACCCTACTAAATCACTTAGCTGGTCTCTGTCATCTTATATACCCTCCCAAATCACTTAACTGGTCTTTGTCAACATATATACCCTTTTAAATCACTTAACTGGTCTTTGTCATCTTATATACCCTCCCAAATCACTTAGCTCGTCTTTGTCATTACATATACCCTACTAAATCACGTAACCTGACTTTGTCATCACATATACCCTACTAAATCACTTAGCTGGTCTCTGTCATCACAGATACCCTACTAAATCACTTAACCGGTCCATCTACCACAAATTAAAAAACACACGGTGCAAAGAATCCATTTTCATTTGTCATTCATGGCTGTGACCTAAATTTTACCCTTTAACTATTGGAAATACGTGGATTCAGTGCTTTCAATTGCCCTTGGACTGACGATTTCCAGTTTTGACTTTTGAAATATGGTTTCATTAATTAACTCAAAAACAGTTCATTTTCAGATAAATACATATTTATATGTGCTTCAACAAACATTTTTACATCCACTAAAAAAAACCCCATTCAATACCAAGAATCAGCCTCAATGATCTGAATGTCTTTCAACAATGTCATGTTAAAATCAGAATTGCTACACATTTGTCATAGGTTGGTTTAAACATATTCTAATTTCCATAAGGATACAACTGCGAAACAGGGCAAGGCCCTATATGAATCCCTCTTGCATGGGTTGATGGTAGGTTTTTGATGGTACACTGGCCAGTAGTTTTTCATGATGTGCTCAACATTTCAGTGTCTAAAATATTTTAAAATATTGCTGAAGATTCTCTTCCCTACTGTACTTGCCAAAACATTTGCCAATTTTATTTCATACATATTATCAGTAAATATTTCATTCTTTCCAAGTAAGTGGGTATTTCCTTTGTTGTAAGCGGGCATAAATACCAGACTCATACCCAGTTTCATATGATTATACCCTATCAAATTATATTATCTAATCAGAAGTAGCTTTACACAAAACCATTGACCAATAGGAGATAAAGAGGAAAGGCTGGAGAATCTTTGATCAATGACAGCAATTCTTGGCTGTGATTTCCAGTGACCAATTCTACAAGTTTACAGCTTTTATTTTCTTTTGACATACAAAAGACCCTGTGGGTGGAATTCAGCTGCTTCTGCTCAGCAAGTACCCAATGCTTCATTCCATCATATAATCTGCCTCTGGTTTTCACAGTCTGATGCAGCAAAAAAAACAGCAATGCAATCCAACTTATCTACAACCTCAAAAGCCTAATGCATATTTTCAACTGCCATGCCATAATACACATGTACTTCGCTTGTCAGTGGTGAGAGAATCATGAAAATATCCATGGAATCAAGTCTTACTAGGATAGAACGGGGTTTAGTCATGTTTGTTCATAGTGGCTAGCAGTTCAAGGCCATGACAGGTGTCAAAGCAAAATAGTCCGTGTCTGATAAGGGAGAGCTCAGACTATTTTGCTTCGACTTCCATCCTGGTCTGAATCCTTTCCCCCTTGAATTGACAGAGTCAACAACTTTCCTTGGCATGCCAAGGAAAGTTGTTGACCTGGGGCATGTGATCTTAATAGGGCTCATCTATAATTCTCAGTCAAAATTGTTTTTCCATTACTGTTGAAATTAGTTGAAAACACTGAAGAAGACAACATATGACCACCAGCCGGTTTTGGCCGGTTGAAGGGGGAAAAGGGTTCAACTGCCAGCCACCCTGAACACACAGGAAGAAACCCCTAATTCATTTCTTATATTTTACTCACTTTTTGCTAAACCTTAAAGCTGTTTCCCAGTTCACATAAAATTTTAAATTAAAAAAAAAAAAAAAAAAAAAAAAAAAAAAAAAAAAAAAAACAGGTTCGCAACCACAGGGGCTGGGAAGAGAGAAAATTAATTTAACACAATGAAAACACTTACAACAAATGTTTGGTGCTCTACAGGTTCAGGTTCAGATTCTGCCAGCGATGGCCTTGGTTCATCTCTCTTGTTTCTTTTCACTGCCACTAAAATGGAAAACATGCTATAAAAATGTGTTTACAATATGATGAAATTGTTAGCATGCATGATGAAACATGGCAGTCAAGTCTCTCTATTTCTTCACACCTTTCTTTTTCTTTTCTCTTGTTTTTAAATTTCACTTTGTTTGTTTTGGTGATAATGAAACTTGTTTCCAGTCTAGGAGTAAGAGACACCTAGTGGGACACGCATGTAAAGCACTGCAATCAAGTCTCTCTCTCTTTTTTTTTCAGTGGGTGTGTGATAATGAAACTTGTGTCTAGTCTATGAGTTAGAGACATCTAGTGACACAGAGGAGAACTACTCTGTTACACAACACCCACATGTATGGTTCACAGCAGCACACGCATACAATTGTGGTGTGGCAGGAATATGCAGGACATCTGCATTTAATTTACAAGTTTAATAACCTTGTGGTAAACCACTACTTCGAGGTTTTTTGTACTTTGTGACGGAATGCCGAACATTTTACAACCTTGCGGTCCATGTCATGACCTTGGCACAAGTGAAGGTGACCAATCAGCATAATATTATGTGCTATCATTTCCCCATGAAGAGTTTAGACATGCCTGTATTTCAAGTGACCACAAACTTCCCTGTATACACCACATATCTGTAGCATTTAAAGGTCAAGTTTTTGTTTACATAAAACATTTTCCATTCAATGTTTAGACAACATCCCTGTAAGCACCAAACTTGAAAGTTACCAGTCTCCTGGGAGGTCCTAATACACAGGTTCTACTTGTACTGTGTCTGTAATATACATGTTAAAATGCATCCACAAGATGTTCACACATTGTATAACTTTTTTTTTTTGTTTTTTTGTTTTTGTTTTTTGTTTTTTGTATTCCCTTGGCAATACATGTACCACTTCCTTTCACTAAGGAGTCTCAAAACAAAAATGGAAAAAGAGAAAGTGATTTTACCAGTCTTCCTGGATCTTGGCTGGACCTGTGCCTGGGGCTGGGGTTGTGACTGTGATCGTGACTGTGGCTGTGGTTGTGGCTGGGCCTGGGCTGGGGCCTGGGGCTGAGCTGTGCTCTGATTGGTCGCCGGTTGAATGACCTGCTGAGCTATCTCCCTTCCAAGGTCAATCTCCAATCGTCCCAGCAAATGAGCTGGTAATGCCATGGCCTGAAGTTGAGGTTGTGCTTCTGGTTTTGTTGTTGCAGGTGGCAGTCCACCAGTCTCTTGCCCCGCAGTTGGGCCTGTCTGGGATGTCTCTTTTACCTGCAACCGGACCCACAAACATGAATCTGCATGTGCTCATCAACACTGACCTTTCTTTCTTGCAGATCTTCTTCTGAACCACAACCTTTTTGTGTCAAATTTTCTCAGAACTCAATTTCCTTTATGTTTGACTGGGTGCTACGCATATTTGAAACTGATCCAGCCATTTTGTTGACAGCTAGGGGACAAGGCAATAGACAGAGAAGTGTGTCAATCATCCATAGAAATACTGCCTTGGCAAATAGTTTCTAAAATAAAACCATCCCATGGCAATCTATTAACAGTTTTCCACCTATATCTGTAATGTTTAAAAAAAAAAAAAAAAAGAGTCACACTTATCAACAAAAAAAAGTGTTTAAAAGTCATGTAACTTTAAAGACTTGAAAAAAAAAGTGACCAACAACTGTTATCATTTACTTATGGTTGTTCTATACTGCATGTGGCCCGGCTGCAAGGACTTCCATGGAAATTTCTGAATGTTGAAGGGCATGTGTATTTCTTGACCTTCAAACTCAGATCCAAATTTTGTATTTTTTTCTTTTTTTACATATATCAGCAGTTGTGACCTTCCGCATCAGATTTGCTCATTTTGCAACTGCCATTCCTTTTGTAATTTATTCACAGATGCACAGTAAAAACCTGCTTTGAATGTCACTTTTACAGGTGACCATGCAGTGGTCTCTCATCAGATGTATAAACAACAACAATTGGTCAAGGTTGCTGAATATCCAACTCAGCTGAGCTTCCAGTGAGGTGCTCCTATGTTACAATTTTCATGATAGTAGCTCAACTTGTTCAAAAGCTACATCCACAGGGACATTTCATCCATGAGCACCTCTGGTGACCTTGAGAATGTGTCAAGGTCACTGAATGCACCAGTGAGCCAAGCTTCCAATAAGCAGTGTTGCCAACCCTCCCGGATTACCTGGAAGACTCCCGGAATTTTATGCTGAAAATTCTTGAAAAAGTGTGGATTTTTGACAATTTTGAGTCCTCCCGCAAATTCATCAATATTTCCCTTCTATATTTCATATCAATTTAACAATCTCCCTTAATTTTACTTTTTATCTCCTGGATTTTAAGTTTGGCAGGTTGGCAACACTGAATAAGATGATTCTACAGTTCAAGTTTCATGATAGTAGATCAATTTGCTCAAAAGTTATTGCGTCTACAAGGGTGACCGACAAACACACAGACGCAGACATGGCAATAAAAATACCCTGTCTGCAGATACTGTAGATCAAAGGGGGTAAAAAGTATTTTACAAAGTATACCTAAATGGTGGTTTTCAACACAAGTGGCCCAAAGACAGAAGCCAATGTATACTATTTACTCCACCCCTTTTCACCTCAGTACAAGGAAGAAAAATTCAATTTGATGATGGGTCAAGTGTTCAGTACTAGTTTCATTTCAAAAGGTCAAAAGTTCAACTCGGTGGTTCTGTTGACTTGAATTTATCTCAGTAGCCCTAGAAAATCTATTTGCATGTCATCAAAAGGTGTACCTGGACTTTTTTTTTTTTTTTTTTTTTTTGAACAAAGAGAAAGTAACATTAATCAAGGAATAAGTACTCCCCCTAATTACCTCCGATTTCTTTGACGGGTGTTCGACTGTAACAGATACATCACTGCTTGGAGTCTGCTCGGTTTCTGACTCGTATTTCGTCATTGCTGAAAGTAAAATCACATCACTTAAAGAATTGATGGCCACTTTGGTCAAGCGGTTCTTTGAAAATTGTAATGAAGTTTGAAACTGTGCCCATTCAGGAGTGCTCTATTCCAGCATGGATCATCCTCTGCTAGCATTATTTTTTCGTTTGTTTTCGGGGTGGGTTCCTTTTTTTTTTTTTTTTTAATCACAATAAAGAGAACAGGACAATACAACACAAGGTTTATAGAGAAATACAGGCCTGCTTATATATGGCTGGACAATATGTGCATACTTGGCAAAAGTGATGTATGTACATATGCACTGTCCACTTTAACAAGTAATTTAGATATGAGTCTACCAGGAAAAGTCTCGACCAATTATTACCATTAGTGTGTCCAAAGCTTTTCATCCTCCAGTTATTAAACTGTATTGACATGAGAGCCACTGCACTGATGATGACCCACATATACGTAAAACGCACAAAACATATGGAGTGGTTCGTTACAGCCAAGTTTGGTCATACACTGGACAGAGAGCCTCATTAAGGGGCAACAAATTTCATCCATCAGTTCATATTTCCCCTAAATAAAAACGGGTCAGCTTTGCTGACATGGCCAAGGTCACACATGCAAATTATGCAGAACTTGTCAGCCCAGCACACATAGCTTGGTATGTCCACATTGTAAGCCTGCTTCCAACTTGTCACCAGCTATATATCCCATATAGGATAATATCTACGACCTCTTGACACACATACTGATTTGTTTGCAGGCATTTTTTTTTTAAATTACTATAAATAGAAGTGTCAATCCAACTTCAATTCATAGGATTGTACTATTGGGTACATGCAATGAAATGAAAATGAAAGTTGCAAATTCATAGTTTTACTAATTAGGCACCTTCCAAATTTATTGACCATTTCAGAACTACTAGAGAGCAAAGGGGTCATTCAAATTTCAATTCAAACCATTGTATTCAAGGTACATTTGATTATTATTGAACAAAGTTGAAAGGGTAACACTGTCTGAAAACTACTATTTAATACTGTCATGTAACGTATCATGTAAGAGGTGATTACACAAGCCTATCTGCATTTTCATTTTCTATGGGGCTATTGTACACCTTTTGATGTAATTTATGTAATGATTACAATAATAACAAAACACTTCAATAGGCATGTTGGTCTTCAAAATCTCTTTGTATAACAAATGCTAACATGGAATTTTCATTTAATTCTAGCAAAACAAGCATCAGACCCATCACTCATGTAAAATAAGTCGAGCCTCTGGACGAAAAAGCCCACTAACACATCTCTGCAGCCAGAGCATTACAAACATCTGTGGGCCTGGACGGTCCAACGTGTCACTCAGAGAGCCAAGACAAGCTAAAGTCATGCTAGATAACGGTGCCTGTATGCTCATGGCTAAAGTCTACTGAGTATCACAATTTTAAACTACAATGTTACAAAAGAATAACCCCCCCCCCCCCCACCGCAACAATGCTGGTGAAACAAAACTTTGACTTTGCCTTATTTTAACTCTTTCCATAACATATTATGGCTGAGTCCATGTCCTCTTATGGCCATGTTATTACCGAGTCCATGTCCTCTTATGGCCATGTTAGAGACTGAGTCCATGTCCTCTTATGGCCATGTTATGACCGCATCTATGTCCTCTTATGGCCATGTTAGACTGAATCCATGTCCTCTCGTGGCCATGTTATGGCTGAGTCCATGTCCTCTTATGGCCATGTTATGACCGAGTCTATGTCCTCTTATGGCCATGTTATGACTGAGTCCATGTCCTCTCGTGGCCATGTTATGACTGTGTCCATGTCCTATTATGGCCATGTTATGACCGAGTTCATGTCCTATTATGGCCATGTTATGACTGAGTCCATGTCCTCTTATGGCCATGTTATGACTGAGTCTATGTCCTCTTGTGGCCATATTATGACTGAGTCCATGTCCTCTTCTGACCATGTTATGACTGAGTCCATGTCCTCTCGTGGCCATGTTATGACTGTGTCCATGTCCTATTATGGCCATGTTATGACCGAGTCCATGTCCTATTATGGCCATGTTATGACTGAGTCCATGACCGAGTCCATGTCCTATTATGGCCATGTTATGACTGAGTCCATGTCCTCTTATGGCCATGTTATGACTGAGTCTATGTCCTCTTGTGGCCATGTTATGACTGAGTCCATGTCCTCTTCTGGCCATGTTATGACCGAGTCTATGTCCTCTCATGGCCATGTTATGGCTGAGTCCATGTCCTCTTCTGGCCATGTTATGACCAAGTCTATGTCCTTTTATGGTCATGTTATGACTATGTCCATGTCCTCTCGTGGCCATGTTATGACCGGGTCCATGTCTTATTATGGCCATGTTATGACTGAGTCCATGTCCTCTTATGGTCATGTAATGACTGGGCCCATGTCCTATTCTGGCCATGTTGTGACTGAGTCCATGTCCTCTTATGGCCATGTTATGACTCAGTCCGTGTCCTCTTATGGCTACGTTATGACTGAGTCCATGTCCTCTTATGGCCATGTTATGACTCAGTCCATGTCCTCTTATGGCTACGTTATGACTCAGTCCAAGTCCTCTTATGGCCATGTTGTGACTCAGTCCATGTCCTCTTATCCTCACTGCTCTTTGGGTGCATTACACCCAAAGTGCGGCAAGGAAAGTTGTTGACTTGAGCTTTTGACCTCTGACCCGGGCCAGTCTCATGTTCTCTTATTGTCTCTGTAACTGTAGGCATGCTGGTACTTCAATGGATGGTCCATTTACACAGACTATCAATCCAGCATCATTGCAACAATTAAAATATTACCTTTTGTCAAAATTGGCAAATGAAAGAGTTCAACCAAGAGGCCATGGCCCTAATGCTCTGCTGGCATCGTGGCTATATTGCACCTGTTCATTTCAAAGCTGTGAGACCTCAAGTGATTTCTGAACATATAAAGCTTAATGTGAAAATTGTCCATCAGATGGCACTTCACTCCACATGTAATCATGGCTTATTTGTGCAACTCCTGTGATGAATATTTTTGCATGTGCCAAGACAACAATGAGTGAGTCCTTAACTTTACATGTATGTCCTCAGTGACCTAGCGACAGAAGATCGAGGACACCCACATTCTGTTATACAAGAGGCCCATAGGCCTGCCTGGTGCTGTGCTGACATTGCTATTGAAGTCCGAGCTGCACCATGCCATTACAAAAATCACCTCTTTCAACTTTACAGGCATGGTGAACTCACAAAAATAGGTCAAGGTCACTGATATTACATAATTTTAGCTTTGGACATTGTCTATATATCCTATAAATTTGGCAAGTAAACTCTAATTACTTTTCAAGATAGGGAATTTTATATCTTAAAAAACATTTTAGCTCATAATTTCCATCAAATTATAGGTGGCACCACTAGTATCACTGGCAACTTAGACTTTGACCTCCCCCACAATCACACTTTATTTGGTGACGATCCGCCAAAAATTAAAGATGCCTAGTGTTTTTACATTTTGACCTCTATATTACATAATAATGTAGGTGGCGCTACCAATATTGAAAGCAGCCTACATCTTTATACCCCCTATAAATCCTGAAAGTTATATTGGGCTAACTTGAAAACTGTGGGCAGCATCCTGCTAATGAGCAAAAGTTTATGGATGGACAGACATGAGAGGGTCGCATGAGCTCTGTGACCTTTGGTCAGCAGACCTAAAAAGACCCACTAAGACTGTGATGTGATACATTCCGCACCCCCACCCACCCATCCCCGCACATAGATCTGTTTGCCTTACCCAACGAGAGACATTCCCAAAGGTAGCTTTACAAGTGAACACAGTGAAAACTCATCAAAATGACACCATCTATTCCCCTACAAAGACGTTAGATAACTAAATATGTCAAACAAAACAAAAAAAACCACACAAATGAACCAAAAACACCCCAAATCTAATTACAAAGAAAATTAACTCTTTTTCCCTCAAATATTTGAGTGTTGCTATTATGAAGTTTCACTGCATCAGGAACCCCATCAAGTAAAACTGTCCCAATATGGGATCACTCCAACTGACCTTCCTTGTTTTCCCCAGCCCCTGCTTCCCTGGGAAGCAGCTCGAACACCTTGAAAGGGTTTGCACCATTGGGCTGGCTCAACTCTTTTTTTTCCCTGATGTCAGTTGCTTTGTTGAAGGCACATCGCAGTCGAGTTTTCCAACTTTTGTAGTTTGGCTCATCAATTCCTGGCCGGAATCTGCCCTTGTGTTTGGCCCATTCCTGCCAAAGAGATCAGCATTTTGAGTAAATGTTGCTGTAACATACACAAACTCATGCAAAAAGTTAAGCATATTTTGGCTAAAAAAAAAAAAAAAAAAAAAAAAAAAAGGCATTATTTGCAAGAGGTTATGCTGGAAAAATATGATAATGTTTACATGTTTAGAAGAAACATTTTTCTAGATGGTCGAATCCACTTGTACATTTAACACAAGAGCTTAAGATGATCACGGTACATGTATTATTCCCCCCCCCCCTCCCCTGAACCTAAAGAGGAAATCAGGACAAAAAAAAAACCCAAGTACCTTCCTTTAAAATCAAATGCGCGTACCAAAAAAACAAGAAAACTCAAAATATAAAATATGATAAAAGTGTTCAAAGAACAGATTACTCTCAGCAGCCCCTTTTTTTTTTTTAATTAATGTACATGTACTGCAACTGCCACTAATTCAGTTGCCACACTGTATGGTGTCCGAGGCACTATTTGTTCGCCAATACAAAAACACTGACCCAGTATATCATTCAGATTAAATTGGACCTGACCATCAATAAAGTAATTATAAAAAGTCGCAATTTTTTTTCAATGATTGGGGCAACCAGTTTTCAAAAATCAGGCTCTGGTCTATCTTAAGATACATCCCTGATAAAAAAAATGCTGAAGCAGAAGTCAATCCTTGCCAAGATACTGTGGTAACATTATCCCCCTGGGTGACACTCACATGAACTCTGAATAAATACTTTTGAAAATTTGTTTAAAAAAAAAAAAAAACACACACACAAAATGATCAGAAGAAGCTAGTTTTCTATGGACACTAAGTTTATCCTCTCCAACTCCTTTCACTAACATTTGGTAAAGCTGTGGTCCGTAATTTTAGAGGTTTCGTGCTAACATTGTCTAGAGTTGAGAGACTGACGCACGCTGCAGGGGATGCAAAACCCTCAAGCACTTCATGAGGCCACAGTGAACAGTGAGCAAAAAGATATGACCTAGAAAGCGGTCACAATATCCAGCTGTAATATGCCTCTACTTCATGCCTCACTTGATATACACCCATTTTATTAATCTTTTGCCATAAACTAAGGAAAATATAGAAAATATATTTGCTTTCCAAAAAAAAAAGAGGAGTACTAGTACATTTAATCTTTCAGAAAATATCCTATCATCTTTGTCACTCCAATTGATTTTTTTTATGATGTGTTATTTTTGGACACTCTTCATTGTGAGCAAAATACAACATGCATCATGGTCACGGAGCAAGTTCAGCGGTCTCAACTTTTTCAAACACAACTTTTTCACTACCACTATGGCCATGCTGAAGATCACAAAAAACATTCCAACATGTAAAACATATATATTCATACAAAACATATAACCATCAACACTGTTCCACAAAAATAAAGCTGTAAAAGTCACAGCCACAATTAATTGCACCAGCAGAACAGCGTTGTACTTTCTCTGCCCTCCTTTCTGTCTCACTTTGACCTAGGAACAAGTTTCAACACAGCAAACTATTTTTAACCAGTCTTGAGTTACTGAGCTCTCTTAAATGCATACATGCACAAAATGTCTCCACATATATTTCAAGGGTATGCATCTTTGCATGTGTTGCAATGCTGATATAATACAGTTTCAAACACAAAGTTTTACTTTCTTTCTTTTTTTTATATGCTTCATGTATGGCATACCTGTACAGGATACATGTGCAGCATACATGTACAGGATATATGTACAGCATACATGTACAGGATACATGTGCAGCATACATGTACAGGATACATGTACAGGATACATGTGCAGCATACATGTACAGGATACATGTGCAGCATACATGTACAGGATATATGTACAGGACATACGTACAGCATACATGTACAGGATACGTATACACGATACGTGCACAGGATGCATGTACAAGATGCGTGTGCAACATATGTATATATAGCATACATGTACAGCATACATGTACAGGATACAAGTACAGCATACATGTACAGGATACATATAGAGCGTACATGTACAGGATATGTGCGCAGCATACGTGTGCAGCATATGCCTGCAGCATATGTGTGTTAGATATGTGTGCGGCATAGGTGCGCACCATATGTATGCAGCATACATGTACAGCATACATGTACAGTGACACCTGTCTTTGAAGACCATCCCTGTAGACCAACAAACTATGGTCTTAAAATGTGGTGTCTCAAAGCGGGTACAAATAACATGAAACGTCCAAAGAAGTATATTGAAAAGGTGGTCTTTCAAGGCAGGTGGTCTCTCATTAGTGACCTTGACTGGCAGCCCTGGATAACTGCACATGTATATCTACAACAAGTTAATGAGTATTGCAGAGCAATACATAGTCCCCCGCTCGTCGCCCACGAGGTTGAATGGACTACTATATAGGGGTGTGACCTAGATGAAAAAAAAAATTAAAAGTATGGCACATTCTTAGATTAAGCTTCACATTTGTGTAAAATTTCATTAATCTAAGTAAAAGGACAAAAAAGTTATGGCCCGGACAAGATTTTGAATGGATTTCACAGTGACCTAGATATTTGACCTAGTGACCTACTTTTGCCATGTGACACAACAACTCCCCAGGTAGTATTAAAATAATAAATTTGGTAGCTGTAGGTATTATAGTAAGAGAAATATGGCATGGACAAGGTTTTACATGGAGTTTACACTGTGACCTAGATATTTGACCTAGTGACCTAGTTTTGCGTCGTGACACACTTTTAGGTCACAATACATTATCAGTAAACTTTTATAACAAGAAGTCAAAATTTTTTAAGAATTACAGTAAGGACATGAAAATACTGTACATTTATGTATTACTGTGACCCAAATATTTGACGGACGGACGGACACACGGACGGTGCCCATTACCATATCCCCTCTAAGGTCTACCCACCATAAAAAAAATCAAAGGGCTGGCATCAATAATTTAGAAGATATGGCCCGGACAAAATTTGTATTGTATCTTGAGCTTGCTTAATGAACTTCGTTAATTAATTAATTAATGGAAGTAATTAGCCACACAAAACAATGCGTATGTACACCTACTACCTAAGGTCTACCCACCATAAAAAATTCAAAGGGCTAGCATTAATAGTTTAGAAGATATGGCCCGGACAAAATTTGTCTTGCTTAACGAACTTTGTTAAATAATTAATTAGTGCAAGTAATTAGCCACACAAAACAATGCCTATGCACACCTACTACCTATGGTCTATCCACCACAAAAAATTCAAAGGGCTAGCATTAATAGTTTAGAAGATATGGCCCGGACAAAATTTGTCTTGCTTAACGAACTTTGTTAAATAATTAATTAATGCAAGTAATCAGCCGCACAAAACAATGCCTATGCACAGCTACTACCTAAGGTCTACCCACCATAAAAAAATTGAAGAGGTAGCATTAACATAGGGAAGATATGTGCCGGACAAAATTTGTTTCTGTATATTTACATATTGATCGGTGACCCAAATATTTGACCTAGTGACCTAGTTTTGCTTTATGACACTTTCTTAGACTAAGCTTCACATTTGTGTAACATTTCATGACTCTAAGTAAAAGGACAAAAAAGTTATGGCCCGGACAAGATTTTTCATACATATGTATTCTGTGACCCAGATATTTGACCTAGTGACCTACTTTTGGCACACCATACACTTCTATCCTAGGAAGTACAAACACATTAAATTTGGTAGCTGTGGGTGTTATGGTGTTGGAAATATGGCCCGGAGAAGCTTCGGACGGACGGACGAGGTGCAAACCTATAGTCCCCCACCAAGTGGGCGGGGGACTAAAAAGGGGTATAGGCATGCTGTTTATTAAATGCTCTGTAATATCCAATTTTAAGTTTCTTGCTTTTCTTTTTTTCCAAAAACTTGTAATGACAGGGTTTGTTTTTTTTCAAATTCACACATATTTTGATGAAATTGCCAAAAAATGAGGCCAAAATTACTTTTTAACACTTTGCTGGCCTACATGTAATTAATACTGAGTCAACAGTTTTTCATTTATGCATTGTGGGTCGATGCAGAAAGAGCAGTTGACATACTGCATGATTCTTTAGAATATTTCACACAAACTGCAGGGAAAATTTTTGATACAACCAATCAACATTCAGGAAAATGGCTGAGCAGACGACATTTGCACAGAAGGATGCTTTGGCGCATTTTGAGCAGGTGAGGGTCAAATGTCTTCAAAAATTTCCCTTTTTTTCTGAATAGAGCAATTCTGTATTTTAAACCCAACGATGCAGAGACTCAGAAACTCATTAATTTACTCCGAAATTTCCTTTTTTTCAATGTTAATAAATGTTAATAAACCTACAAAAATTAAATTCTTGGTAGTCAAGGTGCATTTCACAATCACATTCAGGTCTATATGCAAAAACATGCATCTCAAGCAAAATTATAACCTTTTGTATACCCAAATATGCTCTATGTTTACACCCCTATAAAAACAAGAGGGCTGTGTGAACAGCCCGTGCTCAGCTGACCAAGAGATTCATCTCACTTGTGTTTCTGTGAGCTTGGGATAGGACAAAAGAGATAGACACTTATCAAAGGTACATCCCTACCAAGTTTGACATATTAATCAATCGGAAAGGTGCAATTACCAAAAATTACCCCCAATTGAAAAAATCACTGAAAATAAAAAATTCACAGTGGTGCCACCTGGTGAACAACTTTGACCTTTTCACAGGCACACATCCACCAAGTTTCGCTTAATCTCAGAGATGGTTCTGGAGAAGAAGTTGAAAATAGCAAAACAACAGACAAAAAAAATCATTAAAGATAGAAAAAACCTACAGTGCCATCCAAAATCCAAAAATCATTAAAGCGTGACCACTTGAACAAATTTGGTAGGGACCCACCCAAGCTACAAGGCTACCAAGTTTGAAGTGAATCTGGTTGATGGTTTAGAAGAAGCCGAAAATGTGAATTAGCATTAGAATGCCCATTGACTTGCATAGTAATCAATAGGAAAGGTGCATTTACCGATAAGTATTCGCATTGAAAAAATCGTTAAAAATAAAAAATTCATAGCAGTGCCACCTGGTGAACAACTTTGTTTGACCCTTCCACAAGGAACATATCCACAAAGTTTCAGCTTAATCTGAGAGATGATTCTGGAGAAGAAGTCGAAATTAGCAATAATATACAAAAAATCATAAAAAATTAGAAACAAATCACAGTGCCACCTGGTGAACAAGTTAAGATCTAGGAGTCCCTAGGAGTGTTTCTGTGTGATATCAAACCAATTGGGTGAGCAGTTTCGGAGAAGATTTTTTTAGGTCTGCCTCCAAAAAAAAAAAAAAAAGACAAAGATTCATGAACAAAATTTTTAAATCACTGGAACATGACCATTTGAACAAGCTTGGTAGAGACCACCCAAGGCACATCCCCACCAAGTCTGAAGTGAATCTGGTTGACGGTTTTGGAGAAGTCCAAAATGTGAACTGCGGACGGACGACAGACCCTCAAAAAAGCTCAGCTGACTGACAAGTCAGCTGAGCTACAAATGTATCTCATGCCAAAATACATGTGTCAGCATACATTCATGTATTTAGGTATGTTTTACATTTGTGCCTTAAAAAAAACATGTAGCTCAAGCAAAAATATCAGCCTACACTCTGCTTCAGTGTCAGGTGAGAGACTGTCAGCAGTTTTCTTCAGTGCACTCTGAGTGCAACATGTCCAGAGTTTCCCCAGATAATCTTAACAGTGTAGTGGTATTTCCAGATTAACCAAATTTGAGCAAATTTCTAGAATCACAGCCTTATCTTCCTGTACCTTATAATGGGAAGCGTAAGTCACATCCCTAATTTCAGGATCACAGCCCTACTATTTGTAGGGCTCTGGGGAGAGCTCTGATGTCCAAAGTGCACTGTGGAAATCTGTTGACCTGAACCATTCTTGGCTCCCCTGGAACTACAGACATGCTGAGGAAGGAATGACAGGTATCTGTCCAGGAATTGTAATACCGTATTCATTCCAATTGTAGCACCTGCTCTAATAAAAGCACATCCCCAACTTTTCCCTTTGTGGACTCTACATTCAATTTCGATTTTTTGCCTTTCTTTTTCTAAAATATTGAACTCTGTTGAAAAGACTGGCATCACTGATGGTACTTTTAGATTCCCAAGCTTAATATAGAGGGTAAAGCTGTTTTTATTTCAAATTGAAAAGAATCTAAAATGCAGTGTCGTAATCCACAGGCTGATCCACAAATTTTTGGCATTGGCATGGCAAGCTACTATTGGAATGATTATGGAATATCACACTTATTATAATTAGATAAGAGCACTACTTTTGTTGTCATCAGCACTGTAAGAGGTAACATATACATGTACCATGCCTTGCATTCTACATGTGTAATAACCAATGATAACCACTGGCAATACATCATTTATATCCACATGTGTTCTAACCAATGATAACCACTGGCAATACATCACTTATATCCACATGTGTTCTAACCAATGATAACCACTGGCAATACATCATTTATATCCACATGTGTTCTAACCAATGATAACCACTGGTAATACATCATTTATATTCACATGTATAATAACCAATGACAACCAGTGGCAATACATTATTTATATCCACATGTGTTATAACCAATGATAACCACTGGCAATACATTATTTATATCCACATGTGTTATAACCAATGATAACCATGGGCAATACATTATTTATATCCACATGCATAATAGCCAATAACCAATGGCAATACATTATTCATATCCACGTGTAATAACCAGCGATAACCACTGGCAATACAGTAGTCGGTGTCTTCAGAGGCCACCCCAAGGGCAGGCCCAAAAGTAGCCTCTCAAGACAGGTGGTCTCTCAAGTAAGGTGGTCTTTCATGACAAGGACCACTATACATTATTTATTTTCACGTGCGCAACAATCAATTATAACCACTAGCAACACATTATTCATATCTACATGTGTGAGAACCAATGGTAACCACTGGCAACACATTTACATCCACGCAATTCCCTATGAGGACTACTTTTCAATTGCACAACACAGATGCAGCAACACTTACCAAAAAAAAAAAAATGCTGACAAATCTACAACTCACTTGTTCTATTGTGGTTACATGGATGGCAATTTTAAAAACAAATGTCAAGAATGTCAATTACATACATATAATATATGTTAAACCACAAGACAAAATTGCATCAGACATTTTCCATTCAATAACAAAGTCCATAAATGATGCTTATTTAAAGGTGTAGTGCAAGCTTTGTGTAGTGGTGGTGGTGGTGGCACAATATCCCGTAAGCCAATAAGGCTGAAGGGGGAATGAAAACTGCATGTTAGCTCAATCTGCACGACTTACTACGCACATGATTTACAAAGGTCTTGACCAATGCTTCCTTCATGGCCTGAACAGTTACGATGCGGCAGCACAACTTGCTGCACAATGCAAAAACAACTGATTTTACAATATGTAAAATGTACGCAAGTATTTCAATTAAAGACGCTTGATCAGTTGTGCAGTCCGAATTCACTCTTCCATTGTAAATTTGCACAAACATGGACATCCTCTAAACTGTAACAACACCAGATTCACATTCTTCGTAAGCTGATCCTTCATTCAAGTACCAGCATGCCTACAGCTGCAGAGACTGTAAGAACAATCCAGGTCAACAGCTTTCCTCTATGCCAGGCAAAATGTGCCAAAAGACTGCCGAAGAAAGCGGTTGCCTCTGTGCAACATGGCACTGACAGAGCTAACCCTTGCTCCATACCACTGCCACCACCACCAAGGCCGTGTTCATCAGAATTATTATCTAATGATTCCAGATACGAATTCCTCCCAACAATACCTTTCCTTTTAGCACCGGCAAGCTTATGTTTCCAGATGAACTAAATCATGCAAGTCAACAGCTTTATAGCCAAAGTACACACAGGAACACAAAAAATAGGTTAACAGGTCTCACCAACTCATCTGTGTGGAAAGCAGTTTCAGAAAAAGTTCTCTGTGTTCTCTTTCAAAACGTGAGAATGGTTGCCCTTCAATACAACACAATAACACAAATACCCAGTTTCGCATGGAAGTAAGTGTTGGTGTGACAATTTTCTTCTACTAAAGTTATGACCAAAAATTGTGAATTCCTGAAAGGATTATAAAACCCACAACATCAGAAAGAGGAGGCCCAAACTTTCTCCCCACACAATCGACAAGAATATGCATTAAGGCCGATAATTTTCCAGGCATGTTTGAATAATGTGATTTACCGTCATACATACACTCTAAGTTTACAGCACCCTGACCCGTAACTGAATTTTTCTTGTGTATTGCAAATAGCGCAACTTAACCCTTCCCCTCCTCCTCTCTGTCCCCCCTCCCTTCTTCCATGTATGATTGAATCCAGAGCTTCCGAGACACGGACCACTGTTGATGTAGGGCAAGCTATCCTGAAAAGCCACATCTTTATTTTCATTTAAAATGATGCCAATCTCTGTGATGTGAAACAAAGGCAAAACTTTGAAGTGAACGATATTGAACATCCAACCAGTTGTCGATGGTTTTCAGGAGAATGGGTTAACAAGTGGTACACATCATACACATGTCAAACACGTAAAATCAAAATGGAAACCTATAGTTTCTACTATGTGATCATAATAATCATTTATACAACACTAAAAATTGCTTCACCTTTTTGCTTACATTTCAAAATGAAAACAGAAGTGAAAACAAAGAAACTTTTTTTCAGTATTTTTTGTTTGTAACATAAAAACAACTCCACACCAAATGAATATATTTCTATTATTGAGATTATGTAGACATACATACCCACTGCCATAAACATATACATAATTTTTAAATATATTTTTTTCAGTGTTTTGAATGAAAATACTGATCACAGTTTTCACTATCTGTGTCAACAAGCTGCCCTCTATACGTCAATATTGACAGTACAACAGCTGCACATTGACAGCCTTGACATTACAGTTTATCGCAGCAAACTGTAAGTGTTTTCCTTAAAGAATTTGCATAAATTAAAACATGGGGAAAAATGACAATCTGATGATTGCCCCAAAAGTAACAAGGCCCACCCACCAACCCCCAAATATATATACATATATTTTCAGCTAGTGACAAGCAGAGACCTGTTTTGTAAATGCACAGAAAAGGGAGCATGTTCCCATTTTTACTGATGGGCTATGACCCCAAACTTCCACTTTGTACAGGACAAACCCGTACATGGGTCAATGATCTGGTTGCCTGTGAGGTCGCCAGCACGGCAAACGACAATGGCCTCTAGGCCGCCACTATACCATGTACCAAAGAAACTGTACTTTTATTCTTTCCATACTAGATGGGGCTTTACTCCTATTTGGCTGGATATACGCGAGGACTGTCCACTGGTATTCCGCACTGGTCTCATTTCAGGACTGGCACACTGACGGGTCACTATATGGAACAGAAAGTCTGGGTCATGCAAGGACAGCACAAACATAGCACCTTGGAAAAACTACAGCACACCTGTCCCTTGACCAATTCCAAAGGAACGACCTGAAACTGTTTTCAGCCTGGGTCACTGCTGTTATATTCCAATAAACTCATCTTCACATCAAAGCAACCAAGTGGATTAACTATTTCACCAAGAATGCCAATCAAAATTACATCTGGTTTAAGTGTTTCCCGTTTTGTTTTCATTTTTAAAAATTATGAAATCAGAGGTAAAACAAGATTTTGAAAAATATTAATAAAAGGCATGGCACTATATATGTAAATAAACATCCTAAATATTTAAGATTTGAGAGCCTTCTGTTGTTGCTTTCATTTATTCATTTCAATTTTAGTATTATTTACAATTCTTCTAAAGGTCAAGGATTACTTAAGTCTCATGAAAAAACTCAGTATCTTTCACATTTTCATGCTCACTTAGTTGAAATATACATGTACACCATGCTTATGGCCTCCACTTTTTTTGGCCATGTCGGAAACACTTTTTTTTCCTAGACTCAAATTTTGCAACAAATTCATCATCGCCTCAACACTGTAATGCTGGTAAAAATCCCAAGTCAGACCTTAAGTACAATTTAACTTCAAACGTTGATAAAAACGTATCTATCACCTAAACTGACAGGGATTTATTCAAATCGTTTGAAGATACCTCTTGAATACAAATGCGTTTCCCTAAACTGCAGCTGTACAGAGAAGTTTTAGACTATTTCTGGAATTCTAAAGAATTTGATGTCAAATCAGGTGAACCATTTCCACGGACTGGTGCTTGGGGTGGGGTGGGGGGATAACTTAGGTTTGACAGACTACACTTGGGTGACTGACGAATAAATATTGCAGGTCATGGGAGCATAATATCCATATGTGTTGTCCCCTGGCATAGCAGCATGCATCATGCATATAATATTATAAACAAGCCCATGCTTGTCTACAAATGTTATAACAAGTTTAGTGTGATTTATTCATCTATAGCAACAACTGAGAATAAAACAAGACCAGGACAGTTAACTCTTTCAAGTGCAATGCCCACTTTCAAAATCTTAAAACTTTTATATACATCAATAAACATCATTTCAAGCTGTATTTTGATTAAGATTTACATTGATTTATTATCGCAACAGGTTTCCCCACATGCTTTACTAAAATGATTTTGTCTGCCCCATGATTGAACTATTAACGTGCCTGGCTGCATAAAACATCGCAGTACAGATGTCCCCAATTGTAATAAGGAACGAAACTCGTTTGAAAATGTTAGAAAAGATAAACCAATATTGATCTTGTTCACCCCTTTAATTGTAAATAGAAATTTCAAAGCGTTTTTTTAGGCCTGGGTTTATAATTACATGTACTCAACAAAAATATGCACCTGTTACCTGTTCCACGCCACAGGTGCTGGTAAATCCACGGTTTCAAGCATTGCCAAGTCATACTCCAACTCATTTCAAGCTACATAATTTATCTTTTTTTAAATTATTGACCATCGTTCCACATGACTTCAGGACTTGTGGCAACAGCTTTCCTTGGTATGGGTTGTGTATAGAGTCAGGGAAAGCTGTTGACCTGGGTCACTTTATCTCGATAGGTCTCATCTCAAGTCTGATTCAAGCAGGTTTTCATTGCCTCCAAACCAGACCTAAGCTCCATATATAATATGTATACAGTGAAACCTGTTCTGAGAGACCACCCCTAGAGCAGGCCAAATAGTGGTCACATAAGGCAGGTGGTCTCTCAATGGAGGTGCAATAACATGGGAGAGATAGCAAACGGGACTTTGGAAATATGATCTTAAAAGTCAGGGGGTCTTTCATTACAGTGGTCTCTCAAAACAGGTTTCACTGTACTTTGCTGGGGTCTGCCATTGTTTTGACAAAGTGACTGTTTTAGGACTCTGCAAAGTGATTCAGCTTGTTCCAGTCTAAGTACACTAGGAACCAGAGGCTGCTACTGGCCAGGGTGATAGGCCTAATAATCAACTTCCTGATTGGTATCTCAGTCAAAGGGGAGGGTTACAGTATAGATTTATTTGCCTGACCATATTCATCTTTTATAAGCACACAATGCAACATGAAAAAATACCATCCACAAAAGCTAAAAAAAAAAGGAGATCCTAAGTGTAATAATAAATTCTACCACTCGTTTGAAAACTGGGATTTTTGGGGGGGTTTTTTCTTTGAAAAAATTAGGGGCAGGCGTGTGCTTATTAGGGAGTGAGTGCTTATTAAGATGAATGCCGTACTATAAAAAAAAAATCTGTCAAAGAAGGGCAGACAAAGTGTCACAAAATAACACAGATGTGGGTCTGTTTTGCAGGCAAAACTTTCATTACTTTTACTGAAATCTGTCAAAAACATTGAAGCAGGGAAAAAAAAAAAACATTGGGCCACCAGCTAGTTGTGGCTAGTTTAAGGGGGCAAGGGACAAAGTAGCAGCATTTTCATACCTTGGCAAGTCATGCTTCTCCTTCAAGATCAGCTGGAACATCACTTGCCAGACAACGCAAAAGCCACTGAACCTATGCCAGCACACTTACGAAGTTCGCATGGAATTAGTGTTAAGTATTTAGTTTGCTGTTTGTGTGTTTGTTTACTTTCTTCTGGGGGATAATCATGTTGACCCACAATTAATACATTGAGTGTTAAGGTTACATATATCCAGTTCTACTGTCCATGTTCTTGAGCACACCAGGTTCACTAAGCTGAGATTGGTACCCCTTCTTTATACACAACATCTCTCCTTGCCCAGAGTTCAGCATTAAGCCTGAGGCATCTCATGTGCGTAACCGTTAACCGTTCTTCATACCTGACTAGCCATAGCACTTCCAGATAGAGACCAACACAACAAAAGATCACAATTAATTCATGGCATATTGAAACAAAGTTGGGCCTGTTTGCTCAGTGTGGGGGAAATGCGTGGGTGACCTATTCATGTGTCAACTTTCGGGTTCCCTCTTGCAAACATAACTTCCCTCTTATTGATAAAACAAAATTTACCATGAAAAGGACTGAATCATTTTCTGTCCAGTCATGTTTTGCCCCATGTTTCCAGGGTATCTGGAAGCAGCTCTTCTCCTTGTTCAGCCAGTGCAACCCTGGAATCTTCCCACTGTCAATTTGAGCAACTAGCCATGGTCGTAGACGAGCCTTTATTGGATCCATTTCTAAAAAAAAAAAAAAAAAAAGAAATAAACAGATGATTTTCTTTCAAAATAAATGAAATATCTGAGGGTTTGTCATGAAGCACATGGTATAGTGTGTACTAATTTAAAAAGCTAATAAATCAAAGCATTAGATCACTAAATAATCTGATCATTTCTGAAAACTTGTTTGCAAATTTTAACACAACTGCGACATTCAAAATGGCAATGACTGAACATGCACTAATTTAAAAAGCTAATAAATCGAAGAATTAGATCACTAAATAATCTGATCATTTCTGAAAACTTGTTTGCAAATTTTAACACAACTGCGACATTCAAAATGGCAATGACTGAACATGCATACATTTGCTTTCTGGAAGAAAAAACCATAAACGCTCATGTTAAACACAATAATTTGACTATTTTTTAAAAAAATTTTCTTAATGCATGGATCTTGGAAATGGATGAACACACATGTATTTTTCTCCCAGAAAAATAGCGAGTTATGCAAATCAATTTGAACTTTTTTTTTCATTTTAACACACGTATCTTCACAATGGCAATGGATAAAGACATCCATAAGGTACCGTTTATCAGTAGGATAAGACAAGTATGATCATACCCTCATCAGAACATTCTGTTAAACAAGTTGGTCATTTATTTTTCTTCCATTTTCTCTTATGTATTTACTAATGCTTTCTGGCACCAAAATGTAGTTTGCTCTTAATGAAACGCCGGCTATGCATGTTTACATCTTGGATCTTTATCTGTTTATCTCCCTCCATCCTGTAAAATGAACATTTCTATTGTCAACATGGGGACCAGAAAAATATAAGGAAAAAAGTGTGAATAGCTGCCACAATATTATGCTAAATAGCTCACAAGAAACCAGCTTTTTCATCTGCTATGCAACTTTTGGGGCTTCACATCAAGTAAAGAGACTGAGTGGTCTATGGATCATCTGCAAATTTCATAAGCGAAGAAAGCATATTTGTATTTGATTGCACAAGTCAGATGCTTCAAAGTAAGTGTTGTATATTATTTCCTTTAATAACACTAGACTAAAATATACAATAACACACCAAAATTGCATCTGCCAACATTGATATGACCATTTGTACAGCCCTGTCGAAAATAGGAACAAACTGAGAACATGTACACTGATTTTACATGTTTCTGCACATATTTATTTAGGGTAATTTTCTTCCAACCACAAAAAGAAAAAACAAAAAAACATGTATATATATGAAGATAGAGCATAATAGTACAATATTGACACATGTGGACCATACATGTACCTGTATTCTCTGTGCAAATGTCACAGAAGTTTTGAGGTTACCCTTTTAAAGACCATACAGTACACATGGCATAAATAACAATATTCAAAATTATACTCACATCAATAGTGTACAAGTTCAACATAAACTACCTCTTGTCCCTGTTTCTGGTTTTCCTAGAAACTTTTTTTTTTGAAACTCTGACATGAAGTAAACGTAGCATAAAGTAGAACTTTTTTGATGTTAAAGAATATTTTGTTTCTCCCCTCCCCCCCCCAATACTCAGTTTATGTTTCTACATCTCAGATGACAAATACAAGAAATAATTATTCATAATAAGCTTTTCTTTACCTTGTTTAATTTTTCCCGACTTTGATTGGTTTCACTTGTTCTTCCAATCCAACTTTGAATTACTTTACCATGTTTACATGTAAGTTTTCCTGTTTGAAATTACCTTGTTTGATATATGCATTTATTACTCCTATAAATTATAAGTCACTTTCACCAGCAGATTTTCCTTAGAATACTTTCAGTGAAAGAAAATCCCTAACACACGATTGTGTTAAAGCTCCCCATGGCCTGGTTAAACTGCTGGGATAATATCTCCATTGATTCCAAAACCAGGTACGGTAGCTGTTATGCACAAGTCTCGAGCCTTTCACTTCCCCAACAAACATCACCCAGTCAGGCTTTCACTTTGCCCTAAATAAGGTTCACTACTGTGTAACACATGCCTTGAGCATGTCATGACCTGGTTCACAGAACAAGCTAGCGACCACTTCACGAGAATGCTCTACGCATGAGGTGGAACTGATAAAACAATATTTCCACTGAACTTCCGTCCAACTTTCATTTTGAGGTATGCAGTGGGTGGAAGTGTACAGGCGTTACAAGGACAGGCATTAATGTACCACAGCCTATGGTTCGTGGATATAAAATGGGAGAGTGTAACCTAATGGATAATTTACTCCTTTCTCTTTCAATACAGAAAGCAAACATATTCTGACTCTTTATGAATTTTTGTTACACTGGCCTCTGCCTTAACCCTTTCCCCCTTAAACCGGCCAAAACCGGCTGGTGGTCAAATGTCGTCTGCTTCAGCGTTTTCAACTGATTTCAACAGCAATGAAAAACAATTTGAATGAGAATTGAAGATGAGACCTGTCAAGACAACATGACCCAGGTCAACAGCTTTCCTTGGCATGGGTTGGGCACTAAGTGCCCAACCCATGCCAAGGAAAGCTGTTGACTCAGTCTTAATTCAAGGGGGAAAGGGTTAAAGGGCTAGTCCCATGGCCCACCAATTTGTCTTTAAAAAAAAAACTTTTCACTTTTATTATTTTACTTACATGTAATTGTGTTTCTTTCACATCCCCTGCTTTGAAGAATCAAAAATTGGGTGGCCTCAAGGCGGTTGTGTTGCAAGACAAATCATATGGTTATTCATCCCAGTATTTACTGGGAATTCACCATTGTTTGTCATTTCCACAGAGGTACAACACACCAATGCCAGATTTCTAGTTTCAGTATCCAACATGGCAACCAGTGATTAATTTCAAGATGAGCTGCCAGTAGGTTCACATTGAGGTAGACTACGATGCACAATTGGTTTGATGTTTGGCCTTATAAGAAGGGTGACCTCTCTTGAAGGGAAGGATATAATGGAAATACCATACTTTCTGCAAAAGAATGCTGGCCTTTCAAGCGGGGTGGCCTCTGGTGAGAGGGGCCTTATAACAGGGGGACCACTATATAAATATATATATATATATATATATATATATATATATATATATATATATATATATATATATAAAAATAATTTGCATTTAATGAAAGAAATGAACTGGAAGAACCAGTATGTGGGTGATCATAGTGTCGTGCCAGAATAAGCCACAATGAACCTGGCCACACAGCGAGTTCTTGAAGAAAGGAACCTTTTTTCCAGAATTAAAAATCACTGCAGCACGACTAATTGAACAAACTCAGCAGAGACCTACCAAACGTTCACCTGCATCAACTCTGAAGAGAACCCAGCCAAAAGTTTTTAAGTTTTTGAGAATCTGAATTGTTGATGGAGGGACCAACGGACACTGGATGCAGACTCATCCTGTAAGCTCAGCTGACTGACAAGTCAGCTGAGCTTGCCAACATTTACTCTCCAGGTACATACCCTTAACCCTTTTACCCTTGATATAAGACTTGGTGTACATTAGGCACAAAGTGCCCAACACATGCCAGGGAAAGCTGTTGACAGGCCTCCTGTTACCGTGATAGATCTCAGCTGCAATTCCCACTCAAAATGTTTTAAATTACTGTTGAAATCAGTCAAAAGATTGAGGTCAAGTGCGTTTGTCCAGTGGCCGGTTCTGGCCAGTTTTAGGGGCAAAAGGATATATGATATCGGTCAATACTTCCTTTCCTCAACAAAACAACCACTCACCACTTTGTATCGTGCTTGGTTGTATTTGAGTTATTGATTTGCTAACTATTCTCCCTCTATCATGCGTCAGGTACACACAAATAAATTTGTTCTGTCTTCATCAAATATCTCGAGTTTTGACACCTCTAAAAACTTTGTACTGCTCTTTCCAATTGAGTCCATATTACATGTGTGTGCATGCATGCATGTGTGTGTGTTTGTATACACACATGTAAACACATGATTAACATGAACAGCTCATTCACTTTCATAACATGACCAAATATGGAAAATATCTTGATCCTCATACTGCAAGTGCCTCACGACAAAAAAAACCTCAACAATGAACACCAGGTGGAGACACCAAGAAGTAGAGGCCTAGTGCGAAAAACTTCCGTTCATCCAGTCTTAAGTCCAGCATAGCCTTGAAGGAGCCCATTTGGGGCTGCAGGTACCGTAGTTCTTCCGAAAGGCCCACATTATGAACAACAAAGCCACTTTTTAATTTCCTCATCATGCTAATTCCACATTTTAACTCTTTCATGGCCCATTTCAATAAATACCAATATGCTCTGAAGTGGATATGACACTACATTCACATTCTCTGTAAAGCACCCTTTTACTCCAGTGCCAGCACGCCTCCAGTTGGACAGACAATGGGAAGGTACAGGTCAACAGCTTTCTTCAGTGCACTGTAGGCCATTGCACCCAAAGCAAGTCAAGGAAAGCTGTTGACTGGTCGAAACTTGGCATTTAAAAAGTTAAAAAGTGAATGACCCTGACATAGATTGCTTACTGGTGCATAAGCCATACTGTGTCAGATTGTTTACTACTGCACAAGTCATACTATGCCAGATTGTTTACAACTGCACATCATACTATGTCAGATTGTTTACTAGCCCACAAAACATACTATGTTAGACTGTTTCCTAGCGCACAGGTCATATCATATCAGATTTTTTACTCGTGCACATCATACTATGTCAGATTGTTTACTAGCGCACAAGCTATACTATGTCAGATTGTTTACTAGTGCACAAGTCATACTATGTCAATTGCTTACTAGTGCACAATAATATTCATACCATGTCAGAGTGTTCACTGGTGCACAAGTCATACTATCATTATCTTTACACAATCCAGCGCATAACTTGTCACTCGCTCAAAACTCTTGCTATTGGACACTCACAGCATGCTGCTCATTGCACCTTATTGGCTGAAAGTCCTTTTCAGCTGAGCTCTTTCCTGCTCAAATCACCTAGTCAACTTGCACAGTAATCAACTAGTAAATTTGTACAGTGGGGTCCCATGTTGACTCTTTCTCAGTGTGAGGGGGAAAAGGTTGAAAATAAAGTCCTACTTAGATAACTAATCACTCAGGAAAAATAGGAAGATGTTGAACATGATAAAAGTGAGCTGTTCAGTTTGTTCAGGACAGCCATACCCACCAGGGATATGCAAGAATGTACACTATATGTAACTCTTTCTCCCTCCAATGACCTGACAGCTTCCAGGTGTACAATGCCATCTGTTCTATTGTTATTAACTAACCCTTTCCCATTTAAATCACCTCCAAAAGACCCAGATTAAATTGTCATGTGCTTTTACTGTTTTTCTTTTTTTGTTTTTAATGCTATGTAAATACAAAATATTTTTTTCTGTCTCCTGTTTAAAATCACTTAAAAATGCCCAGATGTAAATTGCCATCTGTTTTAACTTTTTAAGTCATTCAAATATAAAATAAGTTGTTTCCTAAGTCTCATTAGCACTAGAAAAGGGTTAAATTTCATGTTTGTGGAAAAAATTTTTGCTGGGAATTGTAGACCTGTGTGGCCTGGCCATAAAGGCAACCTCAAGTCTACAGCTTTCCTTGGCACAGGTTAGTAATGTTGTGCCCCCCCCCCCCCCCCCCCCCCCGGAAAGCAAAATGACTCAGTCCTATTCTGACCAGGAAACATTTAATACTGATTTCCATACTGCAGGCTTTGCATATTTCAGCCCATATCAGCAGCAAACAATTGATGAAGAGAACATATTCAAATTCCTCATGAAAACAATTTTCGTTCAAGTGGTAATATGCAAGATAAAGTCATTTGTTTCCATATTTGGTGGCAAATCTATCACACTGAGAATGAACTGCAGGCCCAGTATGTACAAAGTGTGCATGGAATGAATGGATGACATATTTGCCCCTTTCTCACTCAAATAACCTGACCGCACCCAGATGTTGATTGTCACCTGCTGTAACGTTTTTACTTTCATCGCATGTTCATAGAAAGCTTTTTTCACCGAGAATTGTAGAGAAGACCTTTCTTAACGGCATACTCCAGGCCAATAGTTTTCCTTGCATTGTGCCCAACCAACACCAAGGAAAGCTGTAGCCTTGTCTTATCCTGAATTGGAAAGAAAATCTTATTTGTCTTCTTACCCACCCACCCACCCCCCACCCCCATAAAAAGAGAGGCCCATGGGCCTTGTGCTCTACTGACAAACTATTTGCTCACCATCACCGCGGATTCATGTTTTGAAATGCATTCCCTGGATGACCCTGAGAAATCAGTCAAGGTCATCCATATAATACATCCACCTGCCACATTTGTGCTACATTTGATATGGTTTGCCTTATGATTTGTCGACATATTGATTTAATGTCCTGATCTTAGAGTGCTTAATGACCTTGAAAAATAGCCAAGGTCCCACAACATATTACAAAATTTGACCATAAGCCTAATGCATATTTGGTGTAAATTTTGCAGTTGCATCTCAATTTATTGGCTCGATAATGAATATAATATGTTTTGATACCTATGATATTGGTTCCTGTAAGTACCATTAGTGGTGCCACCATGACTACACATCATATGCTGACATTTGTCTCAATATTGTTTCTGTAATGATGCATGGATGTATGAACACAAGTTAAGATGCTTGTGACCATCAACAGCCATTTTATGAAATACATTCTCTCCATAACCTTGAGAAAGTAGGGCAAGATCATCACATTATGGGTATCAAACTGCCATATAAAAGAATGCATTTGTGCTATATATTTGGCATTGTTAGCCTTATTTTTTTTCTCAACATGTTGAATTCAGTATCCTTTACTACAGAACTTAATGACCTTGAAAATTATGTCAAGGTCATTCATAATTTTAGAAAAGTTTAGTATTAAACTATTTGGTATAAAGTTTGTACTATAATCTCAATTTATTATCACAAATATGAATTTAATGTTTTTGACACTTATGATAGCTGGTCTTGAAAAAGTAGGTGAAGGTCGCCCACATTATGTTATATTAAAATCCGGACATAATACACATTTGTTATACATATGGGGAGACCAGCCTTAAATTTCTCAAGATATGAATTTCACAATTTGCACCAATAAAAAACTCATATTTCACTATTCACCTACAGGTGGCACCACCAGTATCAGGTTTGACACATAATAGCCTCCAGATTATTTCCATCAAATTTATGAGGATCCATTGAAAATCAAACCAACCACAGCATTTTCAATTTTTGGCCTTTGTATTACATAATCCATGAGGTGCTGCAACCAATAACAGAAAAAAAATACATAAAAAACTAGAACAGACTGATTTTCCAACAGAAAATCAAATGTCTCCCGGTGGAACACTTACATCTCTGAATAAGCTACAGGTGATAACAAATTACAAATGACCAAGTTTGCTTGAAAATTACAATCCTATTTTAGCTCTCACCTAGATACATTACTCTAGCAATTTTCATCAAGTTCTTCAAGACTTATTGCAGAGAAACAGATTTCACATAAATGACCCTGTGACCTTGAAATTAGGTCAAGGTCACCCAAATACAATCCCAACCTTGGTCTTACCTTGATACATAATCCTACCAAGTTTCATCAAATTCCATCACGTTCTTCATGACTTATCGAACGGAAACCAATTTCACAAAAGTGACCCTGTGACCTTGAGAATTCGCTCCAGGTCATCCAAATACAATCCCAACCTAGGTCTTGCCTAGATACATAAGCCTACCAAGTTTCATCAAATTCCATCAAGTTCTTCATGACTTATCGCACGGAAACCAATTTCACATAAGTGACCCTGTGACGTTGACAATTCGCTCAAGGTCATCCAAATACAATCCCAAGCTACGTCTTGCCTAGATACATAATCCACCCAAGTTTCATCAAATTCCATCACGTTCTTCATGACTTATTGAACGGAAACCAATTTCACATAAGTGACCCTGTGAACTTGAGAATTCGCTCAAGTTCATCCAAATACAATCCCCATATAGGCCTTGCCTAGATACATAATCCTACTTAGTTTCATAACATTCCATCCTGTTCTTCATGACTTATCGAACGGAAACCAATTTCACATAAGTGACCCTGTGACCTTGAGAATTCGCTCAAGGTCATCCAAATACAATCCCAACCTAGGTCTTGCCTAGATACATAATCCTACCAAGTTTCATCAAATTTTATCCTGTTTCTTCATGACTTATCGAACGGAAACCAATTTCACATAAGTGACCCTGTGACCTTGAGAATTCGCTCATGGTCATCCAAATACAATCCCAACCTAGGTCTTGCCTAGATACATAATCCTGCCATGTTTCATCAAATTCCATCAAGTTCTTCATGACTTATAGCATGGAAACCAATTTCACATAAGTGACCCTGTGACCTTGAGAATTTGCTCAAGGTCATCCAAATACAATCCCAACCTAGGTCTAGCCAAGATACATAATCCTACCAAGTTTCATCAAATTCCATCACGTTCTCATGACTTATCGAACGGAAACCAATTTCACATAAGTGACCCTGTGACCTTGAGAATTTGCTCAAGGTCACCCAAATACAATCCCAACCTAGGTCTTGCCTAGATACATAATCCTACCAAGTTTCATCAAATTCCATCACGTTCTTCATGACTTATCGAACGGAAACCAATTTCACATAAGTGACCCTGTGACCTTGAGAATTCGCTCCAGTCATCCAAATACAATCCCAACCTAGGTCTTGCCTAGATACATTATCCTACCAAGTTTCATCAAATTCCATCACGTTCTTCATGACTTATCGCACGGAAACCAATTTCACATAAGTGACCCTGTGACCTTGAAAATTACATCAAGGTCACCCAAATACAATCCCAACCTATGTCTTGCCTAGATACATTATCCTACCACGTTTCATCAAATTCCATCACGTTCTTCATGACTTATCGAACGGAAACCAATTTCACATAAGTGACCCTGTGACCTTGAGAATTTGCTCAAGGTCATCCAAATACAATCCCAACCTAGGTCTTGCCTAGATACATATTCCTACTAAGTTTCATCAAATTCCATCAAGTTCTTCATGATTTATCGAACGGAAACCAATTTCACATAAGTGACCCTGTGACCTTGTGACCTTGAAAATTATGTCAAGGTCACCCAAATACAATCCCAACCTAGGTCTTGCCTAGGTACATAATCCTACCAAGTTTCATCAAATTCTGTCAAGTCCTTCAAGACTTATCGCACCGAAGAAGAAGAAGAAGAAGAAGAAGAAGAAGAAGAAGAAGAAGAAGAAGAAGAAGAAGAAGAAGAAGAAGAAGAAGAAGAAGAAGAAGAAGAAGAAGAAGAAGAAGAAGAAGAAGAAGAAGAAGAAGAAGAAGAAGAAGAAGAAGAAGAAGAAGAAGAAGAAGAAGAAGAAGAAGAAGAAGAAGAAGAAGAAGAAGAAGAAGAAGAAGAAGAAGAAGAAGAAGAAGAAGAAGAAGAAGAAGAAGAAGAAGAAGAAGAAGAAGAAGAAGAAGAAGAAGAAGAAGAAGAAGAAGAAGAAGAAGAAGAAGAAGAAGAAGAAGAAGAAGAAGAAGAAGAAGAAGAAGAAGAAGAAGAAGAAGAAGAAGAAGAAGAAGAAGAAGAAGAAGAAGAAGAAGAAGAAGAAGAAGAAGAAGAAGAAGAAGAAGAAGAAGAAGAAGAAGAAGAAGAAGAAGAAGAAGAAGAAGAAGAAGAAGAAGAAGAAGAAGAAGAAGAAAAGGGCAGTAAACCAATATGTCCCCTGGCTTCCATCGGGAGACATAAAAAGTCAAGGGGCACAAAAAAATGTAAACACCAGTGTTCTCTGCAGCTTAAAATAGAGGGGAGATTTACCCTGCCTTTTTCTTTTGCTCCCTGCCCTTTTTCTTTGCTCCCTGCCTTTTTATTTTGCTCCCTGCCCTTTTTTTTCTGACCTATACACCGGGTCTTTACACAATGCCTTGATAAACTAGGGCATATTTGTCATATTTTCCCTAATTTTTAGTGATACAATTTGTAAGCTGAACTCAAAAATTCTTTACCTTAACGTGGGTACAACTGGTAAGAACTTTCTGGGTTTTGCATCAAAACTATGCCCTTTTTTTAGAAGTTGACCTTTGAGGTGCCCTTTTTGGTCTTTACCACATTAAAAAATGCCCTTTCTAGATTTAATTGCCCTGCCTTTATGAAAAGGTGCAGAGATCACTGAACACTATTGTATTAACAAGCAACTGTTTATGGATCAATAGACGCACTTGAGTGATTGCACAAGCTCTGTGACCTATGGTCAGCAGAATTTAAAAAAAGAAAAAGAGAAAAAAAGTTGCTAAAAGTCTGCATGGTGCATGTTTCTGTAATTGACTGATCTTGTTTTGATCTATACATGTGTACCATGTAGGAGAAATGAGAAAACTCATAATACCATGAATAAAGTCACTGAATATCCCAAATGCAACAGAAATGGCACACATTCTGCCTGTAGATAGTGGTCTTATAAGACAGGTGATCTTCAACAAAAGAGACCTTATTAGCGGTGTACCCCCAAATCAATAATGTTGAAATGTTTTACAACTAAATGAAATAACCTTCAGTCCCTAGATTAGCTATGCTTTACCCGGCACACATCTGCCAGCCAAGATAATATGCAAAATGGCTTGTCACTGGGAACAGTGTGTACCAAACACTAGAAGATTTATCTTCCCCTTCACCTCAAGCCAAGAATAACCTTCCCTGACCCTCCTCAAAATTACAGGTGAACACAGTCTTTCCCCTATATATCGGCCCACAGAGCAACCACCCTCCACACCCCTCCCCACACTGGAGGATCTGAAGTTATTATGATGTCCATTGGTCCCCCTTTGAGTGACCACTCCACTGCGAGACCACCTGCCTTTTGAGACCAGTTGTCAGAATAGGTTCCACTCCAGTGGTAAGCTACTTTTATTTTGTTTAAAAGCCTTTGTAAGCTTCCTCCCACACACACCCACTATAAAAAGAAAAGTCTGCATGTAGCTAATTTGTACATTTTCAATTCATTATGGGCTAATTGTGTTTTAAGTCCACTGCAGCATGACAAATCTAACAACACATATGTGCAAATTTTAACCCTTCCTCTGCTATTTATTTTATTTTATTTCATTATTATTATTACTTTTTTTTTTTGTCAATTATCCAGCATGCTGAATTTAATATTGGGATCACCCAGTAAAAACGATCTTCAGGGCATCTGCATGGACATTTATTTACCTAAACATAAACATTGTATGATCATTTCCGGTCGTTCAAACTGCGCAGTTCTTGCTGCAGAAACAATCTTGTTGAGTAAATGTGATGATTTTATTCATGCAGACTTCTAAATAAACATCTACTCAATAATTGTTTTCTATATGCCAATAAAAATCCGAAAAACAGCATTAAAATTGTGTATTTCGTGGGCTCGAACTTTGTACGATTATCTTGCCAATTCCAGGCATGCTTGGTATCAATAGAAAAATCAGAACCTTGTCAATATCATCATGCTGCTTTCCTATTGCCTGAATTTTTTATTCTCATCAAACATCATCATTTTGCATAAATTTACTATCTCTGAGGTAAACATTTCAGATCAGAAGGCAGCGACATGCTTGCCCTCCTTGGGCGCTGACAGATCATGCAAATGAGTTTCCACATGGTGAAGCATGTGCAATGCACACTTTCAGCAAACAAGCATGGTGAATTCGATCATTCACACCAATGGTACTTTTACGTTTTCATGTCCCGAAAGTGCTGAAATTTAGTGACATATCAACAGCAGATATTTTGAAAACATTCAAAATGTTCCTTGTTACCCATTGAAAAAAATACAGAGTGAAGACTGCATACAAGTGATGTTAAAAGGGACAACTCATGCCCCGGCATGCATTGTCAATCTGTGCGATGGGCCTACTGAATAAAATCTCTGTGTGTTGTGTTTTTGACAGAGATACCGCAATATTTATATAATTTTGGTGCTTTTGCTTGATAGTTATGGTGGAAACCATTTAATATGTTGTAATCTGCAGGAAAACATGCAATGTTGCCATATTTCGGTAATTACACGCACTGACTGAAAGTTGATCTGCGGCACGTGCTAAATTGGGAGGAAAAAACTCACTTGTAGCATAGGAGAAGCAAGTAACTTTGGGCAAGTTTTCTCGCCTGCTGTAGCATAGGAGAAGCAAGTAACTTTGGGCAAGTTTTCTCGCCTGCTGCAGTCGAAGGGTTCAACTAACATGGCACTTGAAAGCTCTTTTTGACCCCAACTCAAACCTAAAGAGAAACCTGTAACTGCCCACAACCAGTTTATCACAAGGCCATTATGCATTCTCTGCCCTAATTCAAGATGCTGCGAGTTGCTTTCTCTCTTTGACGGACTTTCTCCTGATAACAGAAGCTGTCAGCTCCATTGATTCAATAAATAATTCCACAAGTGGAAGGCATCCATAGGACTTCAGGGTTTATCAACATTCTTGACTGTTAACCTTTAATCTTTGTGATGGTGGACCAATGAAAATGGCCTGAATGTTAAGTTAAGGTGGCATGGTTCAACACAATCTAGTTTTATGATCTACATGTATGTTAAGCTAACTTGCCTGGTTGTCCTTATCACAAAGTAAACTCCTGGGGGGGGGGGTCATTCCCCTTCTAAGGGTGTTTTACTTTCACCTTTATGCACAACAGAATCTTTCATTAAGACCATCTACGTAATGAGGCCACTTTTACCTTAAAAGACCAATAAATTTTAGTACCATTTTTGTTTATCCTTAAATAAAGGTTACCCTGATCTAAGGCTTTTTTTCAGTTCCTCATATGGTCTTAATAAGGAGATTTTACTGTTGATGTACACGTAACATTCATCTGTTGTAATCTATTGAAACAGAGACATAGTATTAGTTAGTGTACATATATCTCTGCATTTATAAGCAAAACTTTACTTATTTAGCTAATTCATCATTTGCCACGTTCATATTGATTCATCATGTGGATTGTCTTCCCTGAATATTTAATAGAGACAAAGAGCGGCTACTCAGAGAGACATGTATGGGTACAGGCTCTGAAACATGTTCCGAGTAGCTACCTGCTGAAGACCCTTTGATCTATTTGCGCTAATAAAGCCTATGTCAGAATTCTACAGAGAAACGTGTGCAATATGGACAATAGTACTTCCATATGTATATAGGTTACTAGACAGTGACAGGTTAGCTTATGGAGAGTAAATAGTTCGAACTGCGGAATAGGGTAATGACTACTAGGAAGTGGTTCTGGACAAAAATACAACATTGGAATGTCACATTCATGTATAGTCAGGCAAATCGTTGCCCTTGTGGGAGCAAACTTGCTGATGCGGCACATTTATCATTGCTTGTCAAATCTTTGAAACTTGCAGACAAAAAGTGTATTTTTAAAGAAGAAAGAAAGTCATGGCTACTGTATATTTAAACCAGTCTTCCTTTTAATAAGCAGCCTGGTGAAGCATCTTTCACACACACATGCTTAACAAATGTTCAGGTCAACCACAACTGAAACATAAGCGCACAGTCTCTGACAAACATTTTTTTTTATGCTTCAACGGGTAAGGTTCAGGTTTGCATGACATGGATGGAAACGCGCAGAAAAGTGGGGCTCAGGCCAAGGGGAGGGCGGGGGGGGGAGGGTGGTAGAGAAGAAATGATGGGATAGGAGGGGAAGAGAGAAGAACAGAGATAAAAGAGGAAACAAAGGGGAGAAGTAGCAGGATGCAGACAAGTGGGGAGAGGAGAGGCAAGCAGAGGATAGAGGAGAGAAGTGGAGTAAGACGAGATGAGAACAAGCTGGTGGCAAAACCAGCTGGTTCAAGTGCTCTGATGATGGACAATTCACTAGGTCTAGGCTAAGTTTGTGGGTCAGATAAGCCATTACCCTATCCGAGTTTTCTATATATCTACATGTTCAGAATTCAATTTTGATGGGAAAAAATGCCCTGCTCTGATCCATACAGCAACCCAAACCAGATTTCATTGAGTAGACCTGTCTTACCCCTGCAATATACTAAATTTTCAAGACTTAACACGGAACATGTTATCTTGACAGGTTTCATCTCCAGTTCTCAAATCATTTTTTATTACGGCTGAAATTAACCTAAACAATGAACATCATTTGATGACCAGCCAGTTTCGGCCAGTTCAACAGGGAAACACTTCATGTGTTTGTTAATTCAAGGATTCAACAATGACAGTTTCACAGTGGGCTTTTGGCACCGAAACTGGGTGTTCTGTTTTCATAAGTGATAGATGCATGCTCCTATATTCTTGCAGACACCAAATTCTACATGAAACAGCTACCAAGGTGAAAAATATTAACGGCTGGATCTCTGCACATGGCCATAATCAGTAGTTATCAGACAGTGATACATTATGCACCAGTTTCAGCAATACTGACAGTTAATTTACATGTAAAGCGACTCTCTTTTGATCTTTTTTTTCACCTGTTCAGCTGACAACAGAAACTAAATGACAGGCAATACCTCACGCACAGCACTGACTGATGTAGATCTTCCTGTGAGCACACATGGGTCCTGTGATCTTGAAAATGAGGTCAGGATCACCAAAATATAGTCATGTGAGCAAACAATGCCAGGGTACAAATAAGGTAAGTTGGGAGTCTCAGGTGGGCAGTAAGTTTTGATATAGGTGCACTTTGTTTACAAACACATCATGGACTGACAGAACTTGAGGGACAGACTGAGTCCCAAAACACATCAAATGTGGCACTCCACCCACCACTCCAGTGGACCCATAAAAATATATATATTTTGGATTGTGTCCAAAATAGTAAATTTAAATTTCAAGCAAAACCCTGACTAGATTGCAGTTGTTCACCAAAACACGCCTGGTGCAGCTACTGCTGTTGTTACAGTACCAGAAGTGAACCTGCTTGGCCTGGTGGCCAACTGCAGCACCGGTCAGGTGATCATGTTTATTGTGTGATAAGCCAACCACGCACACAGTACACTAAAATAACTGACATCACGTGTATGGAAGTTTCAACTTTTCATCACAAGGCAAGTAAGTCCCTTTAAACTGACTGAATCAACACTTCAGTGTTACTGAAACAATGACCCATCACATGCCACTGTTCCAAGACCCATACAATTACACAGTAGCTCCACGCTACCCCATGACTAAGGCCTACCTACTTTCAATCTTATCTCCAAGGTTCATTTCTGTGCAACATGGCCAATATATATGTAGCTCTTACTATCACTTGTATGACTCAACTAGAGCAGCCAGCACAGTACAAGTATGTGCTACAAGTATGCAACAGAGTGCAGATCAATTTAACTCCTCAGGGCTGGACATTGGTTCATAGTTCTACTTGTCATCAAGACAAGTGATTTAAACATTTTTTCTTGTCCTCTGAAGTGGCGAAATCCTGCAAGATGGTATTCATGGATTTGCCTACCCTGCCCCCTGGTGTCACATCCCTCAGCCTGCCCACTCCACGATTTACAAATTTGGGATGTATGAAATTTGGAACAAAGTCCATCCTGGCATTTTAACTCACTCCATGCCAGTCCCTGATTTTTCCATATATTTACCTAGATTTAAGATGATAATTGCATATTCAAATTCTTCATGAAAAGAGCTTTCGTTCAAGAACCATCATGCCTCTAGTCTTAAGTTGGTGGTTCTGGCACTGACTGGCAAGTCATGCTGCAGCTGCCCTTGCAGCAGCTGCAGCATGACTTGCCAGGCAGTGCCAGAACCACTGACCAATGCCTGTCATCATAGTATGGAATGAGTTGAGCACACATATATATACTGGGTAACAAATTGGTTTGTAGGACAGGTATATCATGATGCATGTTGTAGTCGGTAAATTGGTCATGATAACTCATATAAGGATCACAATGATCTAGAAATCTGATGTGTTCTTTCATTTAAACGTGCCAATAATCATGATATTGATATAAGTGCAAAAAAAACCCACACTTCTTATGCAAACATAGGTCCATTTTCACGCTTCTTCACAAGAATTTTTACCTCAAAAATAATACATTCCGGTACACAGATAAATGCATTTGTAATACAGATTATAATGGTGCACACTTTATCACATAGGTTGTGATGTTTCTCTCAAACTAATGCAGCAGACATGGTATAAAAATACCTGTTTTTCCCATGGATAAATGCAGCATGCTTGTGGGTAGCCAGCACTGGATCTAGGAAATGTGTCTTAATGTCCTTGTTCTCAGAACTGAACAGTTCCGTATCGCATGACTGAAACTATGACAGAATTGACGCTGAATGGGTTGTATTCTTTTGTGACTATTATACATTTCAAAGAAAAAATTATGTATAATTTATATATTCCAAACAAAAAAATAAAAAAGGAAACTTACATTCCAAATAAAGTATACATGACAGCCACAGCCAGGGTAACCATGGAAACAAACCACTGCTTCTAGTGCTGGCCAACCAGGAAAATAGTCAGACCCTAATTTGGAATTGACTGTAAAATCACAATTTATGTCACAGGTGCATGTGACATCATAACATAGCTCAGCATGATATGTATCAACAATACATTGGCTTATAAAACAGTATTGTGTCACAGCATTGCGGTCTAACATCCATGACATGGATATAGGATCATCTGTCCCTGTCACCTAACAAAATGTGACAAGGCATAATCTTGCTCGATAAGAATGTATGAAAGTGAAACAAGATCATAAAATATCAATATACCAGTTGTGTGCTAGGGATTTTATTTTGTTAGCCAACTTGGCCAAAAATTTAAGCTTGGCCAAAAGATTCATGTCACTTAGTCATGTAAATCTTTTAGCCAAGTTTAAATTTTGTTAGCCAAAATCAGCTCATATTTTAAAACATTTTACATATGCTAGTTTGTTGATGTAACAATAAAACTGATTTTGAAGTTACAGTGTATCAAAAATTTCTTTAGCCAATTTGGCTAAAAGTTGCAGTTATAAATTCTTTTTGCCAAATTCCATTCATTAGCCTATGGCTTATGGCTAGTGCCAACACAGGCCACTCGACAGGGTTGCTCCATGATTCTTTTTTGCCAACATTAAACGACCTGACTTATAAATCACCCATTAAATGAAGTAACTTTTAAACTAAATCCTTAATAATAATTGTAATTTGTAATGGTGAAACTACATTTATTTTCTTAGTGACCATGTTTGATCACAACTCCTTTTTGCGAGGGAAGGGGGAGGTGCCCTCATGGAAGCATTGTATTTTTTATTCATGTGGTCAGAAAATTTTATCAAAATCATTAACTCTATCCTGCAAACTTTAGAAGAATTATTTCTTTTCTTTTTTTTTTTGTGCTAAAAGTATGATCAAAGATCCTGCTAACATCCTGCATGTACACTGAAAAACTGCAGCTGAAACTCCAATCAACATGCAATCAAATGGAATTTACTTATACAGTATTCGCTATGTAGCCACTTTAGTACACAAATCACTTTTCTCCCGAATACAAAGACCACAAAGTTAAAATGGTGACACCATCTTGCATCTAGTGTCCCATATACTAAGTTTTCTGTCCCCCCCCCCCCCCCCCCTTAGAGCCTGTACACTGAGTTGACAACCCGTGTCCACACATACGGATTTACTGGTCACCCTTCAATGCTCACTTTCCAAACTGATCCATATGCTTGTTCTGGTCAAGGAGCGCCCAGTTGTACAGCTGTAAACATGTACAGGTGTATTGTACTTTTGACAGTCTGTATGTTTAAATATTATGTTTTACGACAACCCCATGCTCTATTCATTATGTGAGAGTTATAACATGAAAGGAGACGATTAAGGCTTATAACAGTCGAGTGGCGTCGCCACGAGACAGTTGTAATAGCCATGATCGTGTAATAGCCATAATGTGTTTCATGTTATAACACATTTGTCATTGGCTGGTAGGAATGGTCATTTGTGTTTAGGTCGGATCAATGATTTCATGATTGAAAGCATATTATCTGTCAGTTACATAATCAAATTCTTACACACACGTGTGACAGTGTCATTTCACTTCTGAGTCACTTCATTTGTGATTTCGCTCAGGCATTCAGGTAGTTCGTGAATCTGCTAGCTGCCACAAAATGGAAGATGACGTGCCTCTAATTGAACTTGATAATATTGCAACTCAGCAATTATTTTTCCAAAGAAATGACGGCACCGGCAGTACTGGGAGGTATGTTGGTTTTTATTTGTAGTGTTTTTACAATTTCACAATCAAAGTTTGCTTTGCGTTCATGATATGCTACTGCATCAAGACTACTGACCCGCAGAAGTTTTGTGGCTGATGGTATAATGCGTGCTGGTACTTGAATGGAAAGTTTTTATCATGGAAATTCAGGTAAATCATTTCAAATTTTATTGTTAGACATTGAAAGGGTTAATTCGGAAAGAGTGAGTTATAGGTTTTACTTAATTCACTCTTTTTGCGGGCCCTTTTTGTGATTATTGAGGGTGAAGGTCAGCCCAAAAAAGATGCATTATCAAGTTTCATAATACATTCTTTTTCATAATCAATGGTTATGGGATATGATCAACACTTTTTGAGCCTTATGATTGGCTAATTCCTACCAGCCATATGACAAATTCACATCTCTTGCTTCAAAGTAACTACCAGATAACCCACATTTTACGAAGTACACGCAAGAGTTCCTGAACTAGGGCTCAATGACTCGCAAGAAAATAACCCCAAAAGTACACAGGTACCTACACATTGAACCATTTTTCTTTTCTTTTTTTTTTTCTTTTTTTTTTTTGCCGCTGATTATATTATTTCTTATGCACTGCTGCATTTGATCTCAAAATTTACGCTGGGGGGAACATCTGCTGCATGAGTGAAGTTGAAGACTGAAGCTCACCACAATGGACCAGTGCATTATTCATCCATTGCAACATTCATCAAAGCATTATGCTTCACCAAAATTGCACTACTTTCTTGTCAGCATACCGTCATGTGAAACTGAGGATTTCAAAACGACAGAAGTTACTTACACTAGTGGAGAGCTGGTTCGTCCCTGGTTGTTTGTTACACTACAATGATCCATGCACATCTCAAATTTTATCATACACACACATATACATACATACATGTATGTTAAGCATATAATCTGCAGGATATGCTTTACAGATACGAGCAGATATAAATTATCTCAACATTGACCCTCTCAGCTGCCACATTTAAAAACTCTGAAAGTGCACCTCTTGGCAACAATAAAGTGAACAAATACTCTTGGGACCACTTTGAAGCATGGAGGCCAGGACATCAGTGACCGGTCAAACTGACACACACGCTCCTCCAAGTAGGGCAGTGGGTCTAAGTAAATGATCAGTTTCTGCTCACTGAAGTAGAAAGCAAAACTAACAATGTCATGAAAAAATATTTTTTCCCTTTTCTTCCATTTCAAAATACGTTCCCTTTTACCCGATTCCATGATACACCTTATGCATTACAAAAGGGCCAATAATATCAATTTCAATGAATAAAGTATATACATGTACCTCAGGGTTATTTAAGTGCAACTTCCTGGTAGCTAGACTGTATTGATCCATGTTTCACAGAAATACAGTGATGTGCACACTGCTGTCAGTTTCACTTTGGTCAAGTATGTAGTACAATACATAAATAAATAAGTAAATAAATAAATTAAACAAACAGCCCTTCCTTTTGCTGATATACCACGGCAATGTTCAGCTGCTAGAACCTGTACCAGACTGAAAACATATGACACGGACTATGCACCTTGCACCGCAGGTCCCACTGATTAGAAAAAAAACAAAAAAAAAACAAAAAACAAACAAACTCGCAGTTTCGCTATAATGCGGATGTGTTCCTATTCACAGTAAGCCAAAGTGAAAGTATGAAAATAACTTTTACTGGCAATGGAAGGAAGGGCTTGTTCACAATAATGTAAAACGGAACTTGTATTATACAGTCAAAGCTGTTGCAATACATTGCACACGGGCACTGGCGTTTATGTGTGAAGGGAGTCTTGTCCATCTATAACAAACAGACAAGCCTTACCATTACCCCCCCCTCCACCCACCCACCCAAAAAACAGACCATTATCATACTGAGCAATTCAGATTGCTGATACCAAATCACATTTACAAATGTACTGTTGCATATCTAATATTGTATCAGGGAAAGAAAATTCCACCAAAATACACAATTTACACAGGCACAAAAAATTATAAAGTTGCCTTATTTTTCACCTTACTCATCTAAAATTTCAAATGTCCTCCACTGCTCACTTTTCTATCTTTTGGAGCAACAGGTCACATGACTTGCCTGCTATCAGCATTCAGCACATGCTTACATCGTCATAAGATATTAGCCATACCCAGCAAACTTGAGCTCACAGTAGAAATGATTTGTGTTTAAAATCAGGTAAACATGCCAATATATTCACGAGAACTCGAGCCTATGCAGGGGCTCAACACTGGAACACTTAGTTTGTTACAAGTAGGAACTGCCGAAACAATTTACCTGTTTTAAAGGTCATTACTTAAGGACAGGTAAGACACCAAAAACCTTTGCATGGGCGATTTTGACATTTTTTAACAGTTTTCACAAGATAAACGTCCTTTCTATAAGTTGGCAAAACTTCAAGCTCCTAGCTAAAGTAGAAGTACGAGAAAAACACACAGGCATGTGGACATCTGAATGTCCACATGTCCTTCTTTTGGTTTTCAGCCGCCTAACGGAACAATGCTACCCATCAATCATATTTAACAATCTTTCACGTGGCTACAGTAGTACAGGTAGCAACGGCCCATGGCAAATAGGAGAGCCATATTACGGTGGCGCCACAAAATCAGGCAGTATGCCGAAAGTGTGTTTGTTGACAGGGAAATGATGTGAACATGCAAACTTATCACAGCCTTAGTGGTTTACATAATAGTTATCATGTACATTTTGCGTTCAAATGAAGGAAGACTTTAATTAAATATTGAGGCGCAGCGGGCATCATCAGGCAATATCCCTTCAAAGGCCTTGCCTCAATGGATTACCCCAGTGGCCCTGCACACCAAAGACAGGTGTGAAAAAATTGCATCTTACTCAACAATACCCATGTACATAATATTAATAATAATTTATCCAAACCCAAAGATGAGCAACTAAAAGTACAAATAATACCCCAAAATAAGCATAAACGTGAACACAAGAGGAAAAATACAAAATAGCGACAAAAACTCAGGTTGGAAAGAGAAATGGAACTAATTGAGAAAATAATTACAAAATAATGACAAGCTAACTAAGCAAAGTATACAGACAAGTCTAAAAAATTAACTAAATAAAGTATACAGATAGGAGTCAATACAATAAAACACTATCCCTAAAAACGGGATGAAGAGGTAGGGGGTGGAAGACCAAACCCGCCACCTGTCCATTGACCACGAGCGGCCATAGGCCGCCCCACAGACGCAAGGCAATGCAACTTTCGTTGCCAGGCTGGAGGTCACGGGGCCCAAAGGGCCGCCTCCATGGCGTCTCGCTTTGAAACCAGATTGTCGCTATGGCCATTGGACAGATTGCTGAATAATGTTTTCTGCACTTCAAAGGCTCTTTTATTCATGTGATTGGCCAATTATTGATTGACAACCTCACCAAATGTTAAGGGACGATGTTTACTCCATTTGTACAAATATCAGCTCAACTTGAGCCAACGGTATTGTTTCTGAGGCAAATGATCAAAATCACAGGCCTTTGAAGCTCATTTTCTCAAAGAGGAGGAAAGGACGGGAGTCCCACTTAGGAATAGTTATTCCAAGAAAACAGCTGGGCAAAATTTAATACGGTTAACGGCTTTCGATTTTGTGATGTCTGAACTGCAAAAACCGATTCAGCAATTCTAAAAATTTCGCTTCGTTCTTTTTCTATGAAATGAAGAAAATGAACATCCTGGAAATCAAAGGGACAATTGAAATGTCAAAATTTGAGGATGAGTACCAGAAAAACTTAGCCAAACATAAGGAATCACAGGATCAATTTTTGTTGCCAATATGCCAGGATTACGATGCAAGTGTAATTATGATTTTATCCCAAATAATTAGTGACTTATATCGATATTTATGCTGTGGCTGGTTTGCGGTCAACTTTCAATTGTTTATTTAACAATGAACATCACAGACACCCAAACACTGAAAATATAAATCATTTAGAGTATGATGATTACACACGTATATGATTTGTTATTCTAACGCAAAATAATACATTTATAACTAGGATCTATTAAAGCGGGATTTATGTTTGGTTCTTAGCTGTCCTTAAGTTGACGGAGTAAACAACAGTTCTCTGTCTTTTCAGTTAAGCACCGATTGCTACTGACAACTATCTAAAATTTTAATCTTTATTTATATATACATGTGTATTTATTAATCTCATTCGTTGTATGCATGTGTGTATGTTTGATGAGAAGGCCCCTGGGAAGACATTAAATGCCAGCTTACTGCTTGACCCTCTCTAAATAAAAAGTATCTGATGCATCATAAAGCAACTTAGAGGTTCCTGCATCAATCAACCCTTGAAGTGCTGATTTAAAACTGAGTCAACAGCTTTCCTTGAGACTCTTCGTACAAAGTGTCCCAAGCAAAGCTGTTGACTAAGACTACTTTTCGCTTTAGACTAGGCTTGCTGGTATTTGAATGAAAGGTATCTTCATGAGTAATTCAAATCTTTTCACCATTATATGCTTAACGGTAATGAGAAAACAACTTTAGCCGTGATTAACACTTTCAGGGTTATCCAAAAGCTGATGCCCCCACCCCACCCTGCTTGCTGACTTTGAGAGTGATACATGCACACGCCCTGCTTGCCGATCTGCTGGCCTGACAACATGTTGGTGAGCCGACTGGACTAGACCAGTTTCACAAGTGTACAGTTTCCAAACCCCGTATTCATACAGGCATGTAATTTAAAGAGAGCAGTGAGCCTCAACCAGCCACCTCACAACCTGGATTTGTTTGCAGGTCACTATGTGCAGCCCAGTCTCTGCACATCAATGCCTCAGAGCAGGTATCACCACAGTAAGTTTTTGCAAAAGCACCCGCAGTGATCTTAAAAGCAAGATGAAGGTCACCTATGTGCACATTAAACACGTTCCTCTGGACGACCATAATAATCGTGCAAAGTCCCAGCTCAAATAGTTCTACTCCTCTGTATGTGAAAGTTCAGAACAGGTTTTTCCATGTGGACAAATTTCTTTCTGGCACAAGTGTATCCAGTGTCTTGACAGACCACTCCCATAAGAGACCACCTGTCTTGATGGACCGCCTTTTACAATACTTTACTCAACACTTTTCATTTTATGTACCTCCTATTAGAGACCACCTGTTTTGACAGACCACCAAGGGTGGTCTTTGAAGACAGGTTTCACCATATGATATTTCCCATACACCTGCACTAATTATGATCGGGTGAGCGGCTCCAGCAATACATGGAGGATGTTGTCATAAAACATAGTGCCCCCCCTCCTACACACACACACACCCTGCTTGACAGAGGGGGAAAAAAGTACAAACACTTAAAAGTACCTTTTTCTCCTCAAGCATGAATCGACCCTCATTACTATTTCTACATAGAAGTTGCCCCACCGCTAACCCACATTCACTGACCCTCACAGCTGTGTAAGGTGAAACAAATCATCTTGATCATATAAACACACACACGTACCGTCACATCTAAGTTTGCCTGGTTAGTTTGTTCTCCTTTTTTTTACCTGACATCAAGGGCCTTAAGATTGTGATCAGAATTGTCCAATTACAGAGTATATGTATATATATTCATTATTCATTCTAGTCATCTCCCAGGAGATTTGTGGGATTTCTAAAATTTTACACCACACAGGTCATGAATCATAAGCGCAGACTGAGATGCAGTACTGTGCATTTGTGATAGAACACAAATCATAATCATTCCCTTCGAAGGCATGTATGCTGTTAAGTCATGGGAGGAGGGGGGGGGAGGCGGCAGAGGACAGAAAGCAAAATTTCAGGGTCTAAAAGGACACATTTACACTCAAGAGATGTAAATCTTTTGTGTGACCTTAGCGTGACAGCATCAGAGAATATGCAAGCGTGTGACTGTCACGCAGGATGCACATGCATGGTTCACCAATTCTTTTCTCTGCTCTGGTCCAAAAGCACGTTATTTCGATATTTCACCTGCCCTTTTTTCTAACTCACTCATCAATCCATTCTGATTCCGTGAACACTGATTTTTGCACTGCACCCCAAGGCAAGTGCTTCGAAATTACTTGCCCTGAACATGCTGAATGGAATTTCACTTGTCCTGGGAGAACAGACATGCAAACAAGTGAGCTTGGACAAGGCCTCATGTCAGAAGAACAGGTATTGACCAATAGATGGTAACTCGAAAAGCCTGCAAGCCTGAAGATGTATAACATGTACATTTACCTGACTTTAAAATATAAAATATATATGTCTGGACTTGACAGCTCAGCCACACCTTCCTCTGCCTGTATTTCTCAAAGCAAAAAAGGATGGCTGTCAATACTGACAGTGCCAGCAAAACCAATCGCCTACTGAGGCTGCCTCTTAGACCCTACAAAATAAATTTGTTGTTTATCACTTTGTATGCATGCATGCATGTATGTATGTATGTATGTATGTATGTATGTATGTATGTTGTATGGAGAGGGAGGAGAAATTTCTCTTCTTTGTCAACTTAATCCCCAAAAAATTTCATCAAACTATCAAGTGGAACAACCTTCCAGTTTGACTAAGTAAATAAAACAGAAATAGCAGATCAAAAATTTAGATCATCTTGATCATATAAATACACATACAAACTGTCACATCGAACTTTGCCTTGTTAATTTGTTCTCCTTTTTTTACCTTTCGGGGTGGGATATGACGACAAACTGTATTTTTTAAGTGGATCATTAGCAGCGAAGACTACCAACACACCAGTAACCTTGATAGTTCAAAATGATATCTGCATGTGTTCTAGGCTCACACCATCCACTAAAAAGGTGTAATTTGGTTGACAAAATTTGGTATGCTTTTGCGAAATTGGCGATAATATATTTAAGAATCTCCAACTTTTGATACATACATGATATTCTACATAATTATTGATGTTTATTGAGCAAAATTTTTAAAATCCAACCTTGCAGATGGACATGTATAATATCCACTGTTTTGGCTAATGTAATAAGCAATTGGCTAAACAACTTTATAATGCTTTAGCCTAATTGTCTACATCTAATGCCAGCCAAGGTAATCAACTGCACAAATAACCCATACATGTATAAATTATGCAATTTCACGATAGCCACTACTATATGTGTAACCATAAGCTTATCACACCTCCACATAAGTGTGTACCCCTTGAGTTTTGTGACACACAAATACATACATATGTACAGTGGAAGACTGAAGTTCAAGGTGCACTGTTGAGGGCAGCTTTCCTGATCAATGCCACATTACTCTTTCGGTGCCAAATTCTGGACGGAGTCAACAGCTTTTCTCAGTGCCCATTGGGCACAATGCACCCAATGCACTGAGAAAAGCTGTTGACCTGGGATATTCTCTCTGGAATTATAGACACACTGGTACTTGAATGAACGGTCTTTTTACGAACAACATGAATCTGGGACCATTATGATACTTCAGTGGATCAACTTTCGTCGTGATTGGCACTGAAAGAGTTGACATGCATGGCAATAATCACCCTCAGTGAGACTTTTAAAATGGTTAATCATCGGCAAAATGGAAAATCAAGTCCCTGAATTAATCAATTGTTTTGATCTGCTGTATCTTTGCACCCCCTCCCCCCCCCCCCAGCAGTGGGCAATATCTGTAAACACCAAATGTTGGACTGGTGACAAAACTGAGACTGTGTAAGTGCTGTAATATTATACAAGTAATCTTCAGATAAACCAATTATAAAAGACAAACCTGGCTGTAGCTTTTATTTCACATTCTCAGACAGACAGATCAAGAGCAAGAGAAAGAAAGAGAGAGAAAGAGAAAGAAAGAAAGAAAGAAAGAAAGAAAGAAAGAAAGAAAGAAAGAAAGAAAGAAAGAAAGAAAGAAAGAAAGAAAAAGAAATAAAGAAAGACAGAAAGGTACGCTTATTATCTTGGCACCTGTACCTGCATGTACCTGGCACAGTATTGGACAGTGGAATCTGAATACATGCATTGGATGATCTTTTCGTTGTGCATAAAAGACGATACTCTTCACTTCCGTCTGGAGTCACAAAGCAACATTCACAAAAGCACATTTTTTTCCCAGTGTAGGGGTTTACACTTTTCTATGTAACAATGGTCATTTCTACAATAGGTCGTGGTGTTTCTTTTAATCCTGTTTGACCTATGATGCAGAATCTTGCAACAATGAAATGCCCACTGTCTACTGCACATTTTTGCTTGCAGGTAAAAATCAGCATTCATGCTTTAGCAATATTTTGAATATGCCAGAAAAAGGAAAGAAATTTTGAATAAAACCAAAATAAAATTCACACTTCGTGAATGCAAACATACATGAACTTTGTGCAGACTATTCAATCTACCTCCCACTAAGTTAGAGCTGAATCTCCTTTGGGTTTCTTCAAAGGTCAAAATTATCAAGAATATAAACCATGGAATAAGTTCAGTGGAATGACAATACATCTGAGCTGCCTATCACAAAATGTTAGGTGGGCCACTTTTTATTTTTGGTCAAGTGAAGAGACTAAGCCCCATGTATTCTCCAGTCCACATGAAAAACAACAGTTTCATCTTGAATGTAGCAGGCAACAATCACACACTTAAACAAGGGATTAGCTCCATGGAATCTGCACTTGCTCAGCATACACCAACTGACTTGAGATTAACATTTCTTGAAGAGCAAGACATGCATTATATATATGTATTCTTGCACTTCAAGTAAGAATGAAGTAATCTAACTGTTTATCAGCCATGTCACATTCAATATATCACCATGAGTACCCCTGACGACGGGTAACATTTTTTTGATCTATCACATGCCTAGGTGCACGACCCCAAGCCATACACATGTTCTTGACCGATCATCGGCGTGGATCCTAGATTTTATACTTGAAATAACGATATATGCCCGATTAAGGTTTTCCATGTTATATCCGTCCTCATACTCTTATCCAAGATGGAACTTGACTAAATCAGATATGGTGATATTTATGTGAGAATCGATAACCGAAGTGAAGCCCATGTCCGCCATTTTGATACCGCAGCTTTAAGTGATTACGTCACTGTATGTCACAGGGTAATCCCCGGGAGGCCATCTAAACAAATCAGACTTGTGCCCAAATAATAAGCCATGTGTAAATAAATAATTAGCCCCGTGTTTTTCCCCCCATAGTGGCCGCGCGTTTCTTCACTGATTTGCTATCCTTATCACTATCACTTTCCTTGCTCAGACTGTTTCCTTTCCTGTTGCGGTTTTCTTTTGCTTGCATGCAGCAGCAAGAATTTTTGTGCAAGAAAATATATATCATCATTGTTGACGTGGGTGGTGGGCGCCAGACCAAATGTCACCCCTTGGGAACTATTGTCGACCTGGACCTTCGGTTGACAATGGTTTCCTCGGGGTGACATTTGGTCTGTCACCCACCACCCAGGTCAACATTTATACATTGTAACTACAGTGAAACTCATTATATGTGACGCCATCTGTTCACTGAAATTGTATAAGATAACTGAATATGTAAGATAAATGAATCACATAACATTGAACATGTACTTTTTATTCCTTAAAATGTGTGTCGTTAAGTGAATATGTCGGATATTGGAGTGTCGTTGTTATGAGTTTTGACTGTATTTAAAAATACAGTGAAAAACAACGGAGCCAAGAAGTTGGATTTCTGAACATAATAAATGGGCAAAAGACAGCCACAGAGTTGATCTTAGATTTCAAGGACTTGAGTTATTCTGAGAGATTACAAGAAGATCATGATGATCCTGTTCTCTGCTGACTGGATCTGCTTTTATTCAGGAAACAAAATTGAATAGGGCGACCTGACTTGTCCATGGTAGTACATGTATTGTCAATTGACATACCTTGCTGTTTCAATGGCTGCCGATGCACAGTGACAGCACTCACTTACAGTCACAAAGTCTGATATCGCATAACTTTGTCAAAAATTAACATATCCACATTATTTTCGCAAACTTTCATTGTCTAATGTCCAACTATATTTTGACAAAATTTTAAGCAATTCTATCATGCTGTTCTGGAGAAGAAGTCGAAAATAGCATTAACACGCAAAAATTCATAAAAAAAATAGGGAAAAATCGCAGTGCCACCTGGTGGCCAAAATGAGAATTAGTTGACCCCAGGTGACCCTATGTGCAATATCAAAGCAATTGGCCAGGTAGTTCTTGAGATGAAATTTTTTTTTTCAAAAAATTAATTAAAAAATTCATTAAAAATAGAAAAATTTATGCATCATCATCTCCTTCGCCAACTTGGTAGAGGTTCACCTGGGCAACATCCATGTGCAAAATTAAAACATTCCATACAGCGGTTTTTGAGAAGAAGTCAAAAGGGTAAATACAATAGTGTAATATATGCACTGTATTGCCATATATATATATATATATATATATATATATATATATATATATATATATATATATATATATATATATATATATATATATATATATATATATATATATATATATATATATATATATATATATATATATATATATATATATATAAACAGCTGCAGCACTTCCTTACAGTTGCGAAGTTTGATATTCCATAACTTTGCTTAAAATTAACATATCCATATTATTTTCGCAAACTTTCATTGTCTAATGTCCAACTATATTCTCATAAAATTTTAAGAAATTCTGTTCAGCCGTTCTGGAGAAGAAGTCGAAAATGGCCTTAACAAGCAAAAATTCATTAAAAAAAATTGGAAAAAATCACAGCGCCACCTGGTCGCCAAAATAAGAACTAGTTGACCCCAGATGACCCTATGTGCAATATCACAGCAATTGGCTTCGTAGTTCTTAAGATGTAGAAATTTTAATTGTTTTCAAAAAATAAATTAAAAAATTCATAAAAACTAGAAAAATTATTGCATCATCATCTCCTTCACAAACTTGGTACAAGTCCACCTGGGGATCATCCATGTGCAAAATCAAAACATTCTATGTAGCGGTTTTTGAGAAGTCGAAAATATAAAAAGTCTAACGACAGATGGAAGGACGGAGCTAAAAAAAGCTGAACTTGCCAAACGCCAGCATACAAAAGACCAAGGGGTCATATGATTGAGTCAAGAGTCATTTAAAATCCTCAGTCTCAGAAGCGATTTGGGTTTTGACCAATCGGCAGTAACCCGACTGCTAAAAAGAAATCTCAACCCCACCACTTGGGGGAACACAAAAGCTAGTGATTCGAGCAAAGCTAGATATTAGAAAGTACAGTTTCTCATTTAGGGTTGTCACCACTTGGAACAGCTCACCTGACAAAGTGGTGTTATCACCAACAGCAAATGCATTAAAACATACACCTGACAGTCACTGGAAAGATCAGCCAATAAAATTTAACTACACCAAAAAGCTACAAATGAACAGAAACCTGAAGCTTTCATTTTAATCAAATCTGCCCTTTAATATAACAAACTAAACAAGCATAATTTAATATTTTTAAATATTTTAATATTATGAATGAGTACCATCTCTTTCATGTTTTACGCACTAAGAGCTGAATGCAATACTAACACTTATTATGCATAGTATTATTAACCAAAAATTTTCAAAAACCACAAAATACTTCGGCACAAAATTTTAAATCGAGAAGTTGTTGTTGAGAGGGTCTTTCTGCTTTCCTTCCGACAAGTGTTCTAAATAAATAATGGCCTACATGTATAACATAGCAATACACAATACCACTGGAATGAGGTGGCATGGCGACACAGCCGACAGTGAACATGGTGGATGTAAATGAACGACTGGCAACTTGCGAGTGACCAAGGCTCGTTTGCATAAATGAATGGTTGTGGTCATTCAATTTCTGGCAATATTTCACAGCATGCGCTAGATACCTCCACTCCTGGTGGCTGGTCCCAGCTTTGGTAGGCTACCTGCAGGCGCAGAATCCTAGTACAAAATGATTATGTTGTTCCCGACTATGCCGCAATTCGTGGAAACGGTGACTCTCGCCAGTTATGTTAACTCCGAAAAGATTTTTTTGTTGCGGTTTTCACGCGGACAAACATGCTGATAAGCCGTGGGAGTGAAGAGTGCAGTCGCGCGGGGGCAATGCACTGTTATATAGTACTGGACATAATATCGGGACTTCATTCCACGATCCAAATCCTCACTCTCAAAGCGATCCTTCTTTAACGTCTGCATAAACAGACTTTCCAGACTAGTAACTGGCAAAATGCGTTGCTGCCAACTATAAAAATAGAAACCTAAACTGAAACCGATTTCATCAGCCTCCGCCAACGACTGTTGCTTGCTGACTTCGGCGAGCCAATACCAATGGTGACCCAAGCAAAACTGAAACTCGACTCAGTTGCGAACTTCCTGGCCTACATCTTTGTGTATTCACTTCGTACAGTGTTTTACTCAGTTTACCAGCTGTTAAATACCAACTGATTAGTTTCTTGACACGATCGACTGTATCTGCAAAGAATTAATATAAATGTACTAGTTTTTTTTTTCACTCACTTGGTATGCTGAGAACTTGTTTCCCACGTCGCCACGCCGCACCGAAGCTACCGATAGTGATCACAAGTTGACCTGTACATACGGGCATCTCGAGTCACAGGTCAACTTGTATTTTCGCTTGCGGTGACTGCGAGTGACCTCTACTGTATAGCTTTAGAACTATTATTATAAATATGGACCTCTCAGACAGGCCAAGAGACTCAAGTGCTTTGAATGGAACAACGTAATCACATTTGAAATAAAGTCATTATTTATATCAAACCCACAATTTCAAAATGAGAAACATGGTAACATGGTCACGCTAATTCAAACGGTACTACTGAATCAAAATGAAGCATAACCACAAGTGCAGACTGGCAGAATATACATGAATATACATGTAACTGATGGGTTAAAAGAAATAAAATGGCATAAAATTATTTAAACGCCTGGGCAGTGATTATTATTAATTTCACACAATGTCATTTAAAGAAAGAAAGAAGAAAGAAAGAAAGAAAGAAAGAAAGAAAGAAAGAAAGAAAGAAAGAAAGAAAGAAAGAAAGAAAGAAAGAAAGAAAGAAAGAAAGAAAGAAAGTGAAATTGTGGTTCAAAGGGATAATGGTATGTCTCTAAAATTACAAGGAAACAGAAATCAATGCGAACATAACAGGAAGAAGCAAAATTAAGTAAAGTGAAAACTCATTATAACGACACTCCGATATCCAACACATCCAGTTAATGACACAAGGTAGAAAATGAAAGTTGTTACAGTATTTACCTGAGATACATGTATATGCATAATTGAATAGGTTACCAAAGTTGGATGATGTAATCTCGAAGTTGGACCACTAAACTGCCGCGATCTGTCGAATTTCAGGTAGTACACGCTTCCGACCTCAATGAAATGGTGGTGGACCAGGAAGTTAATAATGAAAAAAAAAAAAAATGAAAAATGAAAAATGAAAAAAAAAATGAAAAAAAAAAAAAAAAACGAAAACACACACACATGCTATAGTATCAGTAGGAACTAAGGAACTCATAAAAAATATGCATTGAAATGTGAAACGTCATATTACTTTTTTGTTGTGGTCTCAAATATGTCCACACACAGTTACGCCATTTTATTACCATGCATTCATTATTACAACTTAATAGGGCGTTCTCCAGTAGATTAGTGTTGTTTCGCACGAACGGTAAAACATAACAGCCAGAAAGGCGAGCGCATAAACTATTATCCGGCCGCCCTTTCAAAGGGTGGGCGGATAATAGCTTATGCGGGCTTTGCTCAAACGCTCGCTCTTTTGCTTAACCTTGTGGCATTGACCCTAGCCTGTCCAGCAGACGACACATCCAGAAGCTGCCACATTCATAGCATCGTTTGTGCAATCAATATTTTGTGTGTTTCGTTTCTTTTCTATACCATGGGGATACAGCATTGAAGTAGTTATGATAGTAATAACATGATTTTGTTGGGCATAACACTTATTGATCGACCCTTCATAATTGATGTCGGGCCAATCAAGAAGTGTAACGCCCTCCAAAATCATGTTATTGTTATATTATGGCTAGTTGATAGACTCCTGAAGATTTCATATATATATATATATATATATATATATATATATATATATATATATATATATATATATATATATATATATATATATATATATATATATATTATTTGTATGATGTAACATGCTATAAACTTACAAGTTTTGGTCGAGTATCATTGCTAGTTAGTCGTGACAATCACATATTTCTATTATTGTCAGCTTGGGATATTTGTTTAAAATCTCATGCACAAAATTGGTGATACTGATAAGAATAACTCTCCGGGAGTTTGCGTCTGACGAGTCTCACAAGTTCTTGATGAACATCCCGACATTGCATGCATATTTATGAAAGCTGATTTGGCATTTTCTATCAAAATATTGATATGAGTGTGTTTTATATACTCAGATATATAGGAAACAGCTTAACAATGCATGGATGGAAGGTACATTGACTTGTTTATTCATACATCTGTATGCACGCCTCTTCTTTCAGTGATGGATACTTTGAGAGTGTTTAACTAAAATTTGTTTCATGACTGTTTGATTTGTCATTCTTCTTTAATTGAAACAGATTATTGATTGACCTTCTTTCTTAACTCAAAATTTTGATATGGTAATGAAAATTACAATAATAAAAATAACGGTTTATTTAAGCCCGGCAAACGAGGAAAACATGCAAATACATGTACATCGAAATCGTATACAGACAAAATATGTTATATACAATGTTGAGCAAATGAGACGAAAGGTGTCTCTATGTAGATTAAAGAAAAACAAGCAGATAAAGTGAAAAATATATGATACTTCCATGAATGCATGACATTTTGTTATTTACGTTGAACTTGTCAAAATTAAGGACATTTCAAACTTAAATTTACATGTTTTCAAATCTAAAGCAGATAAATATACCATTCGAAAACCCCTATTTATTTTTATTGACCACTGCATGTCTTATGAATATTAAACAAAGTTGTATATTTTCAGTTGTGCTGATTAAGGGCATTTCAAATTTTAAATCTTGAAGGATATGACAGACAGACATGCCATGACTGGAGTCTTCCCGTGTGTAAATAGGCCAATATCAGTCCGTACACTCCGTCACCGATTCATGTCTATTTTGTATTCTATTTTTATTATATTTTGTTATTTTTTCGCAATAGCTCACTTTCATAGTAATGTTTCTGTTTATCAATTTACGCATGCGTTCATGTGCGTGTATGTATACCTAATATGGCAATTGCATTGGGAAGCGATTTATGTACTATCATCCAGACAGGAGTAACAATACCACATCCTCCATGTAGTTGTGGAAAAAAATCACAATCCAATCTCTCTATGCTCCATATTCAACCCAGTCACTGTAAATGTCTAAACATGTACTTTAATTGATCATGATTATCACATTCGATGCAATTTTGCTAAAAATTCAGGGCTTCAACGGTAAAATGAATTGACAACGGGTCATCAGCGGGAAACGGACACAATATGGATGGGGATACCTGTGAAAATATGTCACTTAACGGTGATTTTCCCATAACAATGACATATAAGAACTGTCGTGTGTGTTTCCCAAGTGGACCGTTTATAACACAAAGCAAAAATTAATATTTATCAAGTTTCAAGTAACGTCGAAATTCCATGGGTTTTTTTGTTTTTGTTTTTGTTTTGTTTTTGTTTTTGTATAGACCTGATAATGTTTGTTACATTCGTTCGACCTTCTGTCCACCATTTATTCTTTTACCCTTTCATTCCCTCATTGGAGGTTTGCACTATTACTAGTGGTAGTAGTAATAGTGGTATAGTATCAGTAGCAGCAGCATTATTACTGCAACTGGTAATAGTAGTAGCGGTGGCAGTAGAACCATATAGTATTGGTAATAGTAGCACAGGCGTACTACTACTACTACTACTACTACTACTACTACTACTACTACTACTGGTAATAGTAGTAGCAGTGGTAGTAAAAGTGAATAGTAGTGGTAGTAGTAGTTTTTGTTGTTGTAGCAGTAAGAAAATCAACAGATCAATAGAAGCAGTCAGTAGGGGAGTTGGGATGGAACAGAATCACAGACAGAACTGAAACTTATAAACAATAAGCGAGGACCGTGATATGTGAAACTTTATGACGAACCTGTTGAGGAAGAAAAAAGATAGGTAAACGACATAGACAAGTTGGCGGGAAGACATCTCAAAAGTTGTGATGAGACGGAGGACTGGAAGGTATATTTCGGAAAGATTGTGGCAAAAGAAGGGAAAGAGGTCTGGAAAAAAGAGTCAGGAAAAAAGGTACACCAAAGGCAGATGAGGTAGAGGAAGTGAGGCAGGAAAATACAGAAAAGAGGAGACAAAAATGTGTTGCAGGTGGCAACGGGAAAGGAAAAAAAGTGTATACAGGAGGCAGATGAGAGAAGATGTAACTGGTTGTTTTCAGTCCTGGATTAAAAAGAGGGCGGACCTGGCGCAGCACTTCCACCCTCACTCTCCCACCCCACTCCTCTGAGGGAGAATACGTTCAGAAAGTGGAAGAATGAGGACCAGAACAAAACTGTAAGGGTTTAGAAGAAGTTTGAAATATGACAGTGTAAGCTAATGTGACAATAGGGTAAGACTGGGCCTTCAGTTTCAATCTATAGTGAGAATACCATGGTTTCAAGCTGCATCACCCTTTTTTTCCTTCTCTTCTTCCAACCCTCGCAGATTACTCTATGCTCCCCTTTTTGCAGGACCGCGGCAGGTTAACGAAAAGCCACAGAGATATTATTAGTACCAGTAGTATTAGTATTATAGTAGTAGCAGTGGTGCTAGTCGTGGTAGTAGTTGTAGTAGTAAGTAGCAGTAGCATTTGTAGTAGTAGTAGTAGTAGTAGTAGTAGTAGTAGTAGTAGTTGTAGTTGTAGTAGCTGGATTACATTTGGCCAAAGTACGTCGTTAGACGTTATCAACATGTACAGTGATTCACACTGAAGGATACACACAGATTAGTTCGAACATGTAGCTATAGTAGCTCCATGGTTCGAAGTATAAGTAAAGTTTTCAAACTCATATGGCTGCCAGGAAATTTCCTAAATTCGTTGTCAATATCGTTTACTAGGTATATTTGATGGATTCTGAAAAGAAAATTTTCGGCGATAAGATTAAAAATAACGGATGTTTAAACGTTTCTTTGATTTTCGTGCCCAAAGCATAACAAACAACTGAACCAAAGAAACGCAACCATCATTCATGCTACTATGGCACGAGTATGAAGAAGGGCATTGACTTCTATTGATTTTTACTACCCGGGCACCCGACTGTCGGGTAATTTATTACCCGGGTACCCGCGACGGGTATTCGAATCACAACAGCAAGCAATCCAACCAACATACACGCACAGAGATACGCGCAGTCATTAGCCATTCAACTAACCCAGGTAGGCAATAAAGAGCCTCATTCTGACATGTCTGATACCTTCAACGGTTACGTGTGATCGCGCATGGCTTTTATATGCATAGTATTCTAATTTGAACTTTCTTAACTTAAATGTTAATGTCATTTGGTCAAGTATTATTAATTATTTAATATCTATCTATCTAAAAAAAAAAAAAAAAAAAAAAAAAAAAACTCACCTTTTTTACGGGTACCCTATATACATTCAGGTAGTATCTTTGACTTTTCTGTAAGAAATTTATACAATCAAAACACGTCCCCTCCCCCCTCCTCCACCTCCCAACCCCACTATGCTAAAATAACATTGCGGGTCTGTATAACACCTCCATGATTCGACCAACAGTAGTGTTACGGTCAGATTACATATGTTCGTCCAAAAAACATATCCGGATGTGTATGAAGATACATGAGCATATCTGAACTTTGCCTGCTTGGCAGACTCCAAAGTGCGCAAGGAAGGAATAAAAGAATAGAAATAAAAACCGTTAACGGGTGGGGAAAAAACAGAAAACCTGAGGACTCTGACAAGCCTTTGCTCAGCTAACTTTACATGCACAGAAATAAATGGAACGGTGAAGTTCAGAATATCAAATTCACCTGTGTTAAAGACCATCATCACTGTTGCTAACAACATATTCCCTTACCGATTTCCCCGCATTTTGACAATATGTTAAAAATCAGAACATGATAGCATCACCATATAGTGATCACAAGTGAATTACAAAAATGTGCAGTGTTACAATATCCACAATTTGAGCCCAACATGATCAAAATTGGATAAAAATTGACTGCGTTATGACTAGGATAAAATTTCAAAGGTCCAAATGACCTTGACCTTTCACCTTTAGAGGTTACACGTAAATTACAAAGATATACAGTGTTACAAACATATTAATTGAAGTTGGATTGGTTACCTGTGCCTGTAATAGTTTTGCAGATATTCAAGACTCAAGTTTTCAAACAATATGTCTGTGTTGGACACAGACAGGAGGTACCTATGTCCTGTTCTGGGCTTCAGGACTTAGCCCTTAAAGTGCTGATTTAAGATGGAGTCAACAGCTTTCTTCGGGACGCTTTGCGCGCGATGGGCGCAATATGTTGAAAGTGTCCCACGGAAAGCTGTCGGTCAAGACTACTTTTTGTTTTAGACTAAGCTTGCTGGTATTTGGTTTAAACATATTTTTATTGAAAAAACAATTGGGAAACAGGGCACTATATTAATCCCTCTTGTACATGAAAAGGAACAGGGGTCACACAATTCACAATATTGAAGGACAAAATACATAAGGTAGGAATACATCACATAACTAGGACAGATAGAGTGGCAATGCCGTACATAGTTAAGAAGGACGTCATCCGACGCCGTACAGATAGATAAAAAGCGAATGAAGTATACGTCTACCAATACATAATATGCATTGTATATACAATAGACTAGGTCTGGTTGCTTTTGCTCCCATCAAATATGCGATACAATGTGTAGCTTAAGTTACTGCTCCCAGTCTGCCCGTGGCTTGTATGTAATTGCGGACAGCTTCAAAAATAATTTTGTTTTGTTCCATACTTCATTTTATCGTATTTGAATAAAAGATATCTACACGAGGAATCTGAATCTTTTAACCATTACATGTTTAACGGTAATTAGAAAACGATTTTGGCAGAGATTGGCACTTTAAGGGCTAATAAAATAGAATCACAGCACACGAAAGCAGAGTAAGGGGCAGGAAAGAACAGGCTTGACATTTTGTTGCAAAACCTGACAAGCAAAATCTAATACAGATACAGGAAAGTATACAAGAAAGGCAGAAGTAAACTAGAAAAGATTTGCTTCAAAAAAAATCCGTCTGTGTGCTTTAAAAAGTTGTAAAAATAAAATTGCTACAACTTTGGTCCTTTGCTACGTCACATTCCATTAAGCTTATGGCTGGATGAAAATTTCGAAGTTCAAATGACCTTGACCTTTGAATTTTAGAGGTCACATGTAAATTTTAGAAAAATACAGTGTTACAATACCTACAGTTAAAGGCCAATATGAACCAAAGCAGATAAAAATTGACCAAGTTATGACTACATGAAAGTTTCAAAAGGCTGAATGACCTTGACCTTTGAGTTATGGCTGCATGAAAATTTCAAAGGTCCAAATGACCGTGACCTTTGACCTTTAGAGGTCACATGTTATATTCACAAAAATGTGCAATTTTAAAATATCTACAATTTGAGTTCAACATGATCAAAATTGGAGTAAAATTGACCGCGTTATTGCTAGATGAAAACTTGAAAGGTCCAAATTACCTTGACTTTTGAACTTTAGAGGTCACAGGTAAATTACAAAAATTTGCGGTGTTACGATACCTACAATTTGAGTCCAACATGATCAAACTTCCATAAAAAATTACCAATTTCTGGCTAGATGAAAAAATCAAAGGTCCTATTGACCTTGACCTTTGAACTTTAGGGGTCACATATAAATGACAAAAATGCGTAGTGTTACAATTGCTACAATTTGAGCCTAGCATAATCAAAATTGGATAATTTTTAAATTGACCGAGTTATAGCTAGATGAAAATTTCAAAGGTCCAAATGACTGTGAACTTTAACCTTTAGAGGTGACATGTAAATTACAAAAATGTGCAGTGTTACAATATGAAAAAAGAAAGAAAGAAAGAAAGAAAGAAAGAAAGAAAGAAAGAAAGAAAGAAAGAAAGAACGAAATAAAGAATTCCTAGAAAACCAATATATCTTTGTTGGCACACAGACATAATTTTCCTGCAAGAAACTTATTATACTGAGAAAATTATCCCATAGATAAATGCTGGCTGGAAGGGAGAAATAATGCGTGCAGTATCGGACTCTATAGACAGAGTAGAGGTGCCGTATTTATGTTTTCGAAAAATTTGGAAAACAAAATAAATAATGTACATAAAAGTTCTGATGGCCGATGGTTTTTAGTTAATGTTGAATTATTTGATTAAGTTATGACTTTATTTTCAGTATCAGATGATGGCTTTTTATAACAAAATATTTGACTGAATGAATGTTTTCAGGCCAATAGCTAATATTGTTTTTCTAGGAATTCTTTCTTTCTTTCTTTCTTCCTTCCATTCTGGGCAAATTTATCCGACATTTTATTTGAGAACTACCATAAATAGAAACTCCAAACTTGGCATGAGATATATTTCCATACATGAATTCTGAAGTTTTTGTAAAGAGGTTCAGCGGTTTTGAAAAGTATGCAAATTAGGGCCATTTGAAAATTTAAGTCTTGAATATCTCCAAAACTATTTTTACAGATGCAGGTAATCAATCCAATTTTAATTTATAGGTTTGTAACACTGCACATTTTTATAATTTACATGTAGCCTCTAAAGGTAAAAGTCAAGGTCATTTGGACCTTTGAAAGTTTCATCTAGCCATAACTCAGTCAATTTTAACCTGATTTGGTTCATATTGGGCTTAAATTGTAAATATTGTAACACTGTTTATTTTTGTAATTTACTTGTGACCTCTAAAGGTCAAAGGTCAAAATCACTTGACTCTTCGAAAGTTTCATCAGCCATAACTTGGACGATTTTCATCCGATTGTAATCATGCTGGTCTCAACTTGTAGGGATTGAACACTGCATATTTTGGTAATTAACACGTAACCTCTAAAGGTCAAAGGCCAATGTCATTTGAACCTTGAAAGTTTCATCTAGTCATAATTTGGGTCAATGTTCATCCAATTTAGTCATGTTGAACTCAACTTGTAGGTATTGCAACACCTCACATTTTTGTAATTCACATGTGACCTCTAAAATTCAAAGGTCAATGTTATTTAGCCTTGTGAAATTTTCATCTGGCCATAACTTGGTCAATTTTCATCTGATTTGGCTCATGTTGGACTTAAATTGTATGTATTGTAAAATTGTACATTTTCATTATTTACATGTGACATCTGAAGGTCAAATGTCAAGGTCATTTGGGCCTTTGAAATTTCTATCTAGCCATAACTTGGTCAATTTTCATCTGATTTGGCTCATGTTGGACTTAAATTGTATGTATTGTAAAACTGTACATTTTTATTATGTACATGTGAGATCTGAAGGTCAAAGGTCAAGGTCATTTGGGCCTTTGAAATTTCTATCTAGCCATAACTTGGTCAACTTTCGTCCAATTTCAGTCATATTGGGCTCAAATTGTAGGCAATGCAACACTGCATATTTTTGTAATTTTTATGCTACCTCTAGAGGTCAAAGGTCAAAGTCGTTTGGACTTTTGGAATTCTCATCTAGCCATATTCACAACTTTTGAAGGCACACAGACAGATTTGTTTTGAAACAAAACTTCTTTCTAGTTACAAAATAGATTTATATGTATAATAGATTTTTTTGACTGTCAAGGACAGAGGTTACAAAAATCTAATGTCAAATCTAGGTTAATTAACACTAATAATTGGGTATGTGAACACTTATTAAAGAGGTTAATGGAAAACATTGCAAATATTTTAACCTACATGAGGCACAGTGTATTTACATCAAACATAATTTTAATTATTTTCTTCATGGTAATACTGTGCATCTTGGGAGAACAAAAATCAAAACATTTGGATGATATTCTTATCCGACAGAAATTTTAAAGACCTTGCGTGCAGGTCTATTGGAGAAACAAATTTAATCTACAGAGCACAATCATTAATTGAAATAATGTTTATCATAAAAAAATTACTAAGATATTTTGTCAGAAATTAGAGGAATTCAATTATAAACTGTTGAATAATTAAATCATGTGTGACAAAATGTTAAGCAAATGGAATTAGAATATTTCAAAATTCTGTTCTGTTTGCAAAGAAGAAACATCAGAGCAGTCACTATTTTTAGGTCATAAAACAAGACGTGTGGGCAATAATATCTAATATTCTATACTTTCACAATAAATGGAAATATATTGTACTTGGATTTATTGAAAATAACAGTACTTGTCAATTTTGCAATATCGTTTTGTCTATTGTAACAAAAATATATGCAGCCTGGATTACACGTTTGAATAATAATGTTGACTATTCCATAATTGACATAAATTTGAGGACAAAAAAATTAACGTACTACAACTACACGTTGAACATATGGCTTTTTGTCTCCAGGAGAGCGTGAAAACGGGGTGCGGAAAAGCTTAGTTTCAGGAGCTTCTGGGCTCTACACACTCATCCCATGGCGGGGCTCACCCCCGGCCCACAGCCACACTTTCAGCAGCCTCTTAGAAAATTTCTGGATCCACCGCTACCATAAGTACACAGCTCACCATTATGCCCATCTCTAGCAGCATACTGTTGTATAACTTTTTTATACATAAAATTACAATGGAAAAATTTTGCAACAATCAGTGAGAGCTGCATCATCAGGTGAACCTCGGGGGAGACAAAAGCAATTTTTATAAAATTAAGTATAAACTTTTTCTGTATAAACTTTTTCTGTTTTCCTTCCCGTATCATTTGTACGGGGCCACCAATTATTTTCCCACAGAATTTTTAATACATTGAAAAGTACCAAGTAAAGCTGCATACATACCATGTATTGAAAGCCCGAAGAGCAGCGACCTGTGAGCATACGCAACTGTTTGCTTGTAGTTGAGTGGTTGTGCACGTTATTTGTGTAGATATTTGGGCAAGGAGTGTATATCACCATGATATGAGTGGTAAAAAATCATATACGTACATACATACATACATACATACATACATACATACATACATACATACATACATACATGATGGATGGATAGATACAATGTTTCAATTCATCAACATAAACGCTGCGTTCATGAAGTAGTCACGATGAAACAAGTCTAATTTTAGTTTGATGACAGTGCTTTCCAAAATAAAGACTAGTATGATAGCGGTAAAATAATTACCTTAATACGATTCTCCCGGATCAATATATTGTTCCTTGTTATACTATATAAACTGATAATGTCGAAATATACTGTATATTGATTGAATGAAATAATTCCTGATTCCTGATTCCTGTGTCCAATTATAGTTTTAAATACAATGTTTTCCAAAATAAAGAGTATGATACAAGTATAGTTTTATGGTAGTGCTTTTCAAAATTAGAGCAGATGATGCCATTCAAAACCTTTCTTCGTTGAGAAAGTTATTAACTCGATGCTGCAATTTAAAATTTACGACCAGAATTCATGGACTATAATTTCAACCAGCATGATATGAAGTAAGTGAGCACAGAAATAATGAGGACTCGCTCTTACCCACATCTGTCAATGAAAATACATTAAAGTAATCCTAAAATTCAGGTCAGTATGGGTGTACGATTATTATCCGTAATCGCTGATGTCACCTTAAATCTAGCCCAAACGAACTGAAAGCGGAAGTAAAACAAAGATTGATAACATTATGACGAAAAAAAAACAAACTGGAACCTAAACTAAAATAAACGTTAAGATTTTCAGCAGATTTGAAGTTAAATCAATTTCATACAGTTTTCCGCAATGCTAATATAAAATAATAATACCCTGATAATATTTCTAAAAACTATTTATGACATTACAGAATAACATCGAGCGTCATCAACGATTTTGTTATTGATTCATTTTGAAGTCAGTGTCCCGTGTGTATATGCAGTTTATGCGTACAAACCTTCTCTCTCTCTCTCTCTCTCTCTCTCTCTCTCTCTCTCTCTCTCTCTCTCTCTCTCTCTCTCTCTCTCTCTCTCTCTCTATATATATATATATATATATATATATATATATATATATATATATATATATATATATATATATATATATATGTATGTATATATACAGGGCATTGACAAAAATGATCTGTTAATTTTTTATTCAGTCACATACTGATTTAATGAAAGACGGTACACGTTAGGATTGTCCAATAAGCTGGGCGTTGCATTTGCTTCCTCTTCCTCTTCCTTCATTTTGTTTCCTTTTAGCAAAATCGAAATAACTATTATACACTGCCAACACAAAAAGTACACATGTATTGGCAATGTAATGTGATATTAAAATAAGAGTTCACTTCAAAATATCATGCAGTGTCATTGTAAAATGTATTGTGTTTGGATGTATTCTATGAACAGGGTCGTGGCTCCATTTGAATGTGAGAGTTGACAAAAAAGGGATTGTTCCCTTCTGCCAACACAAACGATAATTCCGGGCAAACAAGGCAGTCCGGATTGAAAGAACAGGCTTTGGAACCGATCAGGTAATTAGTGACATCTATCGGCAAACGTCAAATAACGTTTTCGGCGCTGCACTCAGCTTTCCAGTTGCTCCTGGCCCCTGCAGGAATATTTCAAAACTATGTGCCCTCCTAATTTCTGATCAGAAATAGCATGCGTTTGTGAGTGATAAATTTACACCAACGACAAATTGCCCTCGGGAAAAACAAAAACAAAAATAGCGTTCAGAGAACGGATTACCCTCAGCGCCCACAATTAATCTTTTTCCTCAATTCTGCACATTTTTTTTAGACTTAATTCGCACTGCAACATTTTACATACAATTTCCATAGAATGAGGTCCCTTACAATGTGCATCTCTGATAACAAAATTTGGTGAAGCTGCGATAGATCCTTGTTGAGATATCATGGTAACGTCATCCCCTTGTGGGCCACCCAGACGGCCTTGAAGTAAGTACTTCAAAGTTTCAAAAAAGTTTATGAATGCAGAGATTTTAAGACGGACGGACATCTCCTTTGAAACTTAAAAGCTTCATACGCTATTCCACCATACTGACACTGTTATAAACAGGTAAATTATAATACAATTTTTAGCACTATAAAGTTGACTAGAGGTGTTATGAGGTAAAGCGTACTAAGGTATTAGCTGAAAGCCACCTCTTCCACTGTACTGGATGAAGATTGAAAAGAAAGAAATCCTGCAAAAAGTGAGTATGATCATGGTTCTCCGACTTAAGATGGTCTAGAGAAAAGTCTCTAGGTGGGTTAAGTATACTTTACCCCGGGTACTTTCCCTCTTACCACTCTAAACACTTTGAGGACTATACTTTGTCATTTCAAACTCCATCTTGACACATTTTGGCTAATGTTCTTGATTTAGTGTTGTGTTTATTCGGTATTTGGTCATATCTCTAGAAACATTTCAACAGAGTTTTGTGTAGTAGTTGCTTTTTTTTATAACCTTTGTTTTGTAGTTTATGCAACAAAGTTCTAACCCTATTGAAAAAAATCGCTAAAAAGTGTGATGTTTCTAGCAATACGTATGAGTTTTCCGATATAAACTCCATATGCTTGTTTCTCTGGAATGTTTCCTGTCAGATCAGGGTAGGAGATTATATCAAATTTGAACTGGTCTCTCTTGCCAAATATTTTTGTCACGTACTGTTTGTTCTTTATTTCTATATCCAGATCAAGGAAAGTAGCTTTTGTATCACTTTCATTTTCCAGATGTAATATTAGTTCTTTTGGATATATGTTTTTCCAATTCCCCCTTATTTCATCTCCATTGTTTAAAGCACACAGGTCATCTATAAATCTTCTTGTGTGAGAATATGATCTTCTTGCAGCTGTAAAGTTTGTTTTTGCCAATTCCTCCATCCATTTTGATTCATAATAATGTAAATAAAGGCTGGCAATATATGGGGCTGGATCTGTTCCCATTGGTATGCCTGCTATTTGTTGATAGACTCTGGTTCCAAAGCAAAAGTATGAATTGTTGATAATGTATTCTATCATTTGAGCACACTCTTCCTTCGTGTAAGATATTCCTTTGTTCTTACAAACTAGGTTGTATGCATTATGTATATCTTCTAGGTACATCTATTTTTCACACAATAAATGATTGATTGATTGATTGATTACCTTTATCAAATTTAGCCGCAGCACCAACTATTTTAATATACTGACATGTGCCAACTTTGAACGCTTTATCCAACGTTGAAATTAACACGTTGTTTAAGTCTGTCAGGTTGATCTTTGTATACAATGTTCAAAAAGCAAAAGTATGAATTGATTTGGCACCATTCTTATTGTTGATTTTGTCAATGTCTAGTAGAATATCGCTTGTGCTGTCTGTAATCCACATTCTATTCACTCCCGTATACATTTTCACTTTTTTGCAGTAGTTAGTCGGTGAATTTTTGACAAATTTGAGGACTTTAGTGAGTCGTGAGACGGACGAGGCATGGGACGACAATACCCTCCGTCACTTTATGTGCCGAGGATGAAAATTAATGAATACGAAAACAAACAAGTAGTAACGAATTCCGACCTTCCGCGAACAACAGTGACAAAGGTCAAAGGACTCTCAGATTTACCCTGCAACCCAACTGCTCTGATATTATTTTACACGGAGTTCATCACAAACACTTGAAACTTGCATTCATCAAATAAAATGGAATTGGCCGTATTTCAAGTGAAAGAGGAAATAGTTCACACCTGGCAAACCTGCAAATGTAAATTTTAATTCTTATCAAATCTACAAAAGCATAGCCTTTGATTTTAAAGTTCCATTTCTCTAAAATACCAACCAACTGAAAAATGTGACATAACCCCTTTTAAAACATACTAAAACGGGTTTGTGGCTGTTGATATGTGCTTTAATTTAACAGATGCTTTGTTGACTTTTCAAGTGTCATTTTTTTCAAATTGAAAGTGACAAAATAAGGATAGCCTAAACCCTTTGTCCATGAACTTGTCAACAGCAACTGGCAGTTTCAATTTCCTTCTATTTTCTCATAAATTTTATCGACAAAATATTTCAGAGTCAAACGGCTGTTTGTGGATACCACAATAATAACCCTGATAAGATTCAAACAAAAACAAAAAACACCCCCCCCCCAAAAAAACACACACACACACACACACACAACAACAATAACAACAACAACAACAACAACAACAACAATCACTCTCATCTTCAGAGCACAACTGCATAAAGAGCTTGGCGTGGGTTTGGAGAAACAAAGTTAACGCTGCATGCGCGAAATATTGCGAGATAACCTGCACATGAAATTCTGACATTTGAGGTAAAATGAAAAGCTGGACCCTAGAGTGCAAAATGTTGGTGGTCCAGGGACCGGATCAATGCTGTTAACCTGGCCCATTCTTAAGCTCTCTGTACAAGCTGGTAAGGTCGGTTTGCACAGAATATGAAACTAATATCGTTATGTCAGTCCAGAGCACACCGACTTTTGTCGAAACTGGCAATGGAAGAGTTAAAAGGACTGCTGTCATTTAAAAAAAAAAAAAAATCAATGTCCAATTTCTGAAAATGTACATTGTCCTTATTGGATGATATCCTAGTCAGCTCTGGGTTGCGGAGTGAGTCAATATAGCTTTTCTCGGCGAGCTCCGCGCGAGTCTGTGCTCGCATGCAACTTCTGGACCAGCAGCCAAACGATTAAAGGGAAAGCGCCTCCAGCTGCAAATTTACGCAGGCGTAAAAGTCGATTTAGTCATCACTGGAAATTTAATCACTGGCAACACTTATGGCTTTGTAACAAACTGACAGTGACCTGTATTTAAACGTGTTTAAAGTGATGCGAAAGCCTTTGCTTATAGTATATTTATATCAGTGTTGCCAATCCTCCCGGATTCCCCGGAAGACTCCCGGAATTTTATGCTGAAAATACTTGAAAAAGGGTGGATTTTTGACAATTTTGAGTCACCTCCCGGAATTTCATCAACAATTCCCTTCTATATTTCATATTAATTTATCAACCTCCCGAAATGTTATTTTTTATCTCCCGGATTTTAAGTTTGGCAGGTTGGCAACACTGTTATATGTGTGTGTGTGTGTGTGTGTGTGTGTGTGTGTGTGTGTGTGTGTGTGTGTGTGTGTGTGTTTTAAATTCGTTTGAGGGATGAGATACGAAAAGAGTGCACAGATAGCCATGGAGAGTCGAAGAGTATAATTTTGAAAACTTAACACCACAAAGCTCCAGAATATATATATGTATATATAAATATATATATATATATATATATATATATATATATATATATATATATATATATATATATATATATATATATATATATATATATATATATATATATAAAACGAATTTTCATTACCTTTTAAAGTTGAGTAAGATATATTTTATAATCAACACATGAAGGGTAATGAAAATTCGTTTGGAAAACCAAATTACTTTTATACTACTTTTGTACACAATACACATCCCACAGTACACACTGATTGGACGGGTCCACGTTCCCCTAGGCACTCACTGACACTTTTCTTCCAAGCAGGCCTTCTGCTCCCCAGGGGTACTGCACTGATAATTTACAATTTTTGAATTATTTTATGTCATAAATGTGGACCCATATCAGAAAATACAAATTTTTCCCCAACTGGATAGGCAGACACCAAGTTTTCTTAGATATGTAAATGAGGGGTTGTGATGTCACCTGGATTAACTGCTACAGCTAATGCAATGACAGCTGAGTGATACTCAGAGAAAAACACGGAAACCTGACCAAGTACACATACTCCACTTTTACAGTGGATGAAGCAGTGTGCATAGATATAATTAACATTTACTAAACTTGAGAAATCTAATCCATGAGGATTAATAAGGAAAGAAAAATGCAGAAATCAATACACAAAAAGCTAACATCTCCTGTGGTTGTGTATTCACTTACTGAAGCAGGCGTCAACTAATATACAACACTGATAAGATCAAAGAGAGTGATTAACAGAGTACACAAGTCATTATGATATGCCTGCTAATGTTGTGTATTTCAGCTTGGTGCCCCCTCAAGGTTTGTGTATTATATTTGGAGGGTAGCCCAGGTGACATCACACATCAGAACAACCTACTGGGAATATAAAATAGCTCTAACTAAATACCTGTTTGAAAAAAATGTTGAAAATTTGTCAAATTAATACCTAAAATTACCATTAATGAAAAAAAGGTAAAAACCATCATTGCTGTTCCCCAAGTAGAGGTAAGGCTGTTTAGCAAACAGGCCGACATTAACACTTGTGATCATTGAAAGCGATGTATGACAACCCGCTTTGTATATCGTTTTAACTCTTTCAAGCCACCTGCTACTTAAGTCGAACTACTTGAGACGAACTGATCTCAATTATAATAAGGATGCTAGGTTCATAAGCTTCGTGAAAAGACTTTGCATTCAAGTATCAGCACACCTAAAAATAATGGTCCGAGTCGACAGCTTTCCTTAAATTGGCGCGCTTTGGATGCATTGCGCCCAAAGCGCGCCAAGGAAGCATTCGACTCGGTCAAAAACCTGACACCGAAAGAGTTAAAAAGACCACAAATTATGTATGAACCTTGAATTTTAGGTTATGTATGATTTCAAAGACATCTTTCAAACAAGGATTGAAACATAAATGAAAAGATTTTTTGAACTTTTTCTCTTGCTTTTATATTATAAATATCCTCAAATATTTCGGTTAACTGTTGTAACCGTCTTTAGTGAGACCCAACTGTTGAATTTTGTTTTGTATTTGAATAAAAGTGAAGCAAATGACCTGTTACCACTTATTATTATGTCTCTGTGCTAGCACAGACATATTGTTTTACCAAGAATTCTTTACTATAAACATGTCCCAGACATTTTGTATTTCCCATAAGTCTTTTGTGTCTGTGTGCCAACATAGACATTCTCTCTCTTTCTTTCTTTCTTTCTTTCTTTCTTTCTTTCTTTCTTCTTTCTTTCTTTCTTTCTTTCTTTCTTTCTTTCTTTCTTTCTTTCTGTCTTTCTTTCTTCTTTACCAGCGATTTTGTCCAACAATTTTCTGAGACACTATCACACTGTCTTAATTCAATTTGTACGTTTATGCCGTAGGCGCATCCAGTGAACCAGAAACAAAACTGTAGAATTTCAGTTTATGCCAATTAGGGTACTTGAAAAGTTTAAACGGTGAATGTCTTAAAAACTTTATATGCAGAGGTGCCATTCCAACTTCAATTTGCAGATTTGTGCTGTAGGCCCATCCAATGAACCACAAATAAAAGTTGCTTTATCTAAATTTATGCTAATTCGGGGGTACTTGAAAAGTTTTAATGTTGAAACTATACAAAACTGTTATATGTAGAGATGCCGTTCCAACTTCAATTTATAGGTTTGTGCTGTAGGGACATCTAGTGGACCACGAACAAAGTAAAATTTGGATTTATACCTTATAGGTGGAGTTGAAAACTTGAAATGTTGAATATGTATCTATCTTCAAAACAATTATGAGTAGATGTGCCATTTTGATTTCGCATCCTCGGTTTCTCCGTCATCAATTTTGTCCAGAGCTAAACTCTCAGACGCCACTACAGCCAAAATATCTGAAGGGAGTGTCGCTCTATCAGTGAAGTTGAAATAATGCGAATCAGGAGCAACAATAGCAGAGTTGCATGCACGTATTTGTTATAGACCAGACATACAGCAGGCCATGATCCGTCATCAGCAGGTAATTACATGTATATATATATATATATATATATATATATATATATATATATATATATATATATATATATATATATTTACATATATATATATTTACATATATATATATATATATATATATATATATATATATATATATATATATATATATATATATACACATACATATATGTACATCACTGGGATTTGATGTTTATACTGATGTCAGACATAACACATTTATGCCACCCTATGGTCACCATTTTACCAACAGTCCATCCTGCAGAGTCAACAGTGATCCATAAGTGAATTAAAGTTGCAATAAAAATGTACTGCAATTAGCTAGTTTCTCATTAAATGACCAAGTTTTGTTTGTTTGCTGACACTTGATATTCTGTTGTGTCAAGAATTCTTTTTTTTTTTTTTTCTGTCTGGCGTTCCCTTTTATACCTACAGATTTTTTCAAACGAAGGGCCTTATATTGCTGCAGTTTTTTCCCTGAAATTTAATGTTTTCTGTCATGTATCTTTTCCAGTTTTATTTTGAATATACAAGCCAAGAACTTTCCTGTGTTGGCACTTAGATAGATTTGCTTTGAATCGAATTTTCTTTTTTAGTTTTCTTTTTTCTTGATCTTCTTGTTTATGGGCAAATTTTGTCTGGATGCTTTCTCGGACACTGTCGTACACAAAATCCCAAATTTGGGAACGTAGCCCCACTAGTGAAATTGCGCGCCTCAATGATGAATAGTCATATTTTTCAACATTATGCAAATTAGTTAAAAGTTTAAAAGCTCTATGTCCAGCATTTTATTTGCAGACCATTACAGTTAGAGACTCCATGCTTGGCATGATTATACCTCTCAAACATACAGTTTGTTTTGTTTGTTTTTTTTCTTTTCTTTTTCTTTCTTTTTTTTTTTTTTGGTAAGAGAGGTAACAGTTTTGAAAATTAGGCAAATTAGGGCCACTTGACAATTTAAATTTTGAATATTTTCAAAAATATTAAAAATAGAAGTGCCATTCTAACTTAAATTCATAGGTTTGCGCAGTAGGTGCATCGAATGAACCGCAAACAAAAGTTGCAGAATTTTAATTTATGCAAATTAGTGAAACTTGTAAAGTTTAAATATTGAATAGTTCCAAAAGTATTAAAGATAGAGGTACAATTCAAACTTTAATTCCTTGGTTTGTTTTTCTTTCTTTCTTTCTTTTTTCTTTCTTTCTTTCTTTCTTTCTTTTTTCTTTCTTTTTTCTTTCTTTCTTTCTTTCTTTCTTTCTTTCTCTCTCTCTCTTTCTTTCTTTCTTTCTTTCTTTCTTTCTTTCTTTCTTCATTCTTTCCGCCACATAATTTGTCAGGAGCTTCTCTCAGATACCGTGCAAGCGACAATATTTAAACTTGACATGCTAACAGAACTAGTAGGGAAGTTATCTCTTTGTTTTGGATAATCAACATGTTTAATTTTATGCAAATTAGTGTCATTCTAAATTTTAAATCTTCAATATCTTGGTTACAACTTAATTTGTCTGGTGTTTCTCTCACACGCTATTATTCCGAAAACCACCAAACTTGCCATGGTGACTGACCTACCAGTGACGTTGTGCATATTGTTTGGAATAGTCATAAGGTTTAAAATTATGGAAATGAGGATCAAATAAAATTTTAAAAGTGCCATATCTTCCAAACTATTGCAGATAGACCCAAAAATTAAATGGCAATGTATAGGTTTGAGACACCCGCCAATATACTGGACAGCAAATGAAAGTTGTATAATTTCAAATTATGCAAATTAGGGGCATTGAAAAATTAGGAAGTTGAATATCTCCACAACTATCATAGATAGAGATGCCATCCCAACTTCAATTTATAGGTTTGTGGCAAAGCCGCATCCGATGAACCATGAAGCAAAGTTGTAGAATTGCAATTTATGCAAATTAGATAAATACACGTGATTTAAATCTTGAATAACTTCAAACCAATTATACATTCAGGTGCCATCCCAACTTCAATCTGTAGGTATGTGACATAGCTCCATTTAATGAACCATGAACCAATGTTGTAGGCTTGTTAATTTATTCAAATTAGGCAAATGCAAAAATTAAAATGTTGAATAGCTTCAAAACTATTGTATATAGTAGTGTCATTCAAACTTCACTTTATAAGGTTGTGACATGGCCACATCTAATCAACCAAGAACCAAAGTTGCAGCATTCTAATTTATGCAAATAAGCCTAATACTTATAATTTAGATGATGTTAAACAATGGCAAAGTGTAGCATTTCAAACTGTTCTTATTTTGAAGGCACCCAGACAGATTTGTTTTGAAGCAAATCTTTTGATCTAATTATGTCTGGGTACCAACCCAGACATACTGTTTCTCCAAATTCTTTCTTTCTTTCTTTCTTTCTTTCTTTCTTTCTTTCTTTCTTTCTTCATCATCATGTCTGGGTGCTAACTTAGAAATATTGTTTTTCATCGGATTCTTTGTTTGTTTGTTTGTTTGTTTTTCTTTCCATGGCACCCAAATTTGTCAGGACTTTTTCTCGGACACCATTTTTCTGAAAACCACCAAACTTATCACGGTGACTGACCTACCAGTGAAATTGTGCATTTCGTTTGGAACAATGATGGGTTTAAAAATTATGCAAATGAAGGGAATTTAAAATTTAAAAGTTGTAGAATTGTAAATTATGCTAATTAGGGGGCATTGAAAAATTTTAACGTTGATGGACACAAAATATTTCAATGTGCATGTAAAGGTTTGTGACACCTGCCAACATAATGGACAGTAAACGGAAGTTGTAGAATTGTAGATTATGCAGATAAGGGACATTGAAAAATTTAAAAGTTGAATATCTCCAAAACTATTTTAGATAGTGGTGCCATTCCAACTACCGTTTGTAGGTTTGTGGCAAAGCTGCATCCAATGAACATGAACCAAAGTTGTAGGATTTTAATTAATGCACATTTGAAGCTTCGAAAAATTTTAAAGCTGAATGTCTATCTCCAAAACTATTACATGTCTAGATAGAGGTGCCATTCCTATTTCAAATTATCGATTTGTGACAAAGCTGCATCCAATGAATCATGAATCAACGCTGTAGGATTTTAACTAATGCAAATTTGGAGAATATGCAAAATTTCAATCTGAAGAGCCTCAAAACTATTATAGATAGAGGTGTTATTCAACTTCTATTTATGGGTTTGTGACATAACCGCATCTAAAAACCATGAACCAAAATTGTAACGTTGTATTTTATGCAAATTAGGTTAACACACAAAATTTAAATGTTTAATATCTTCAAATCTATTCGACAAGGAAGTGCCATTTCAACTTTAGTTTGTAGGTTTGTGACATAGCCGCATCTAAAAACCATGAACCAAAGTCATAGTATCTTAATTTATGCAAATTAGGTAAATACACAAAATTTAAATCTCGAATAACTTCAAAACTTGTACAGATAGCTGTGCCATTTAAATTTTACTTTATATGTTTGTGGCATAGGTGCATCCAATGAACCATGCACTGAAGTTTTGGAATTTTGTTTTATGCAAATAAGGCGAATACACAAAATATAAATTTTGAATAACTTCAAAATTACTATACACAGAGGTACTATTCGAACTTCAACTTGTAGGTTTGTGACATAACTGCATCCAGTGAACCAGGTACAGTTGGAGTCTTTTAATTTATGCAAATTAGACAAATACACACAAAATTAAAATCTTGGGTAGCTTCAAAGCTGTCATAGATAGTGGTGTCATTCAAATTTCAGTTTATACGTTTGTAACATGGCCACATCCAATGAATCAAGGGTCAAAGTTGTAGTATCTTAATTTATGTAAATTAGGCTAATGCACAAAATTTAGATGATGTTGAATGATGACAAAGTGTAGCATTTCAAGCTGTTCTCTTTAAAGGGATCCGGACAGATTTGCTGTGAAGCAAATCTTCTTCTTCTTCTTCTTCTTCTTCTTCTTCTTCTTCTTCTTCTTCTTCTTCTTCTTCTTCTTCTTCTTTCCACCCCATAATTTGCCCCGAGCTTTTTCAGACACTGTGCAAGCTACAATGGGTAAACTTGGTATGGGAACAGAGCTAATAGGTAAGTTGTCTCTCTGATTTTGAATAATCGACATGTTAAATTTATGCAAATAAGGGCCATTCAAAATTTTTTCTTTCTTTCCATGGCACCCAAATTTGTCCGGACTTCTTCTCGCCACCATCATTCTGAAAACCACCAAACTTGCCACGATGACGAGCCTGCCAGTGACACATCGTTTGGAATGAAGTTTAAAATTATGAAAATGGAGGGCATTTAAAATTTAAAAGTTGTAGAATTGTAAATTATGCTGATTAGGGGGCATTGAAAAATTTCAAAAGTTGAATATCTCCAAAACTATTATGGATAGGTGTGTCATTCGAAGTTTTAGGTTTGTAGGAAAGCCGCATAAACGAACCTTAAACCAAGGTTGTAGAATTTCAATTTATGCAAATAAGATGGTTATGCAAAATTTAAATCTTGTATAGTTTAAAAACTATTATAGATAGAGGTGTCATTCCAACTTCTATTTAAAGTCGCAGCCAATAAACTACAAACCAAAGTTGTACAATTTTAGCTTGTGCAAATTAGGTGAAAACACACAATTTAAATCTTTTTGAATAAATTCAAAAATATTATAGATAGAGGTGCCATCCCAACTTCAACCTAAAGATTGGTAACATAGCTGCATCCAATAAACCAAAACGGCAAAATCCTTATTTATGCAAATTTGGTGAATATACAAAATTTAAATCTTGAATAACTTCAAAACTATTATAAATAAGGGTGCCGTTCCAACTTCAATTTTGTAGCTTTGGAACATAGTGGCATCTATTGAACCATGAATCAAAGTTGCAAAATTTTAATTTGTGCAAATTAAGTGAATACACAAAATTTATATCTCGAGTAGCTTCAAAACTATGAAAGATACAGGTACCATTCAAATTTCACTCTATATCTTTGTGACATAGGTGCATCCAATGAACCAAAGTTGTAGGATTTCGATTTAAGCAAATGAGGCGAATACACAAAATCTAAATCTTTAATAACTTCAAAACTATTATAAACAGAGGTGCCTTTGCAACTTCAATTTGTAAGTTTGTGACATAACCACATCCAATGAACCAAGAACCCAAGTTGTAGGATTTTAATGTATGCAAATTAGGCAAATACACAAAATTAAAATGTGGAATAGTGTAAATAAATACTGTCGATAGTGGTGTCTTTCAAACTTCATTTATAAATTTGTGACATAGCCATTCAACTTCTTTTATTCATAGCTTTATGATGATGCCCTTTTCATTCAGCTGTGAAGCAAAGTTACAGGATTTCAATTTATGCAAATTAGGCTAATATGCAAAATTTTAATTATGAACATTTTTAACACTATTATAGCTAGAGATGCAAGCAAACTTCAACATACAGGTTTGTGATACAGCCCTATTCATTGAGCAGTGAAGCAAAACTGTAGGATTTTTATTCATGCAAATTAGGCATATATGCAAAATTAGATCATGAATATCTTCAAAACTATTATAGATAGAGATGCCAAATCAACTTCAATTTATGGGTTTGTGATACAGATGAATGATGAACAGTGAAGCAAAGTTGTAGGATTCTAATTTTTGAAATTTCGGCACATATACAAATCTTAATTTTGAATATCTTTATGGGTTTGTGATACAGCCTTTTCCGATGACCTGTGAAGCAAAGTTGTAGGATTTTAATTTTTGGAATTTCGGCACATATACAAAACTTAATTTTGAATATCTTTTCAACTATTATACATAGAGATGCAAAACCAACATCTATGTATGTATAGGTTTGTGATACAGCCCTATCCATTGAACATTGAAGCCAGGCTGTATAATTTCAATTTATGCAAATTTGGCACACATGAAAAGTGCACTTATTCTGCATTATAGACATACCATTAAAACTCATTACTGAACTGCATACTCTGCAAATAATTCCCAGTCTGAAGTCCACAAACCTGCCCTTGTCAGCAAGTGAAATGCAGCATTGCAAAAAATCCTGGCTTTGAAAGCACCCAAACAGATTTGCTGTGAAGAAAATCTGCATCTCTAGTTATGTCTGGGTGCCAACCCAGACATATTGTTTTTCCTTGGGTTCTTTATTTCTTTCTTTCTTTGCATGCACCCAAATTCGTCTGGACTTATTCTCGGACACTATTATTCCGAAAACCACCAAACTTGCCATGGTGACTGACCTACCAATGAAACTGTGCACCTGGTTTGGAATAGGCATGATGTTCAAAATTATGCAAATGAGGGGCTATTAAAATTTTGAAGGTTCTGTATCTTCCAACTATTGCAGATAGACACAAAATTTTAATGTGCATGTTTCGGTTTGTGACACCTGCCAATACAATGGACAGTAAATGAAAGTAGTGTAATTTCAAACTATGTTAATTATGGCATTGAAAAATTTAAAAGATGAATATGTCCAAAACTATTTTAGACAGAGCAGCCATTCCAACTTCAAATTACAGGTTTGTGGCAAGGCCGCATCCAATGATTTATGAACCAAAGTTGTAGGATTACAATTTATGCAAATTAGGTGAATATTCAAAATCGAAATCTTGAATAGCTTTGGAAACTATTATATATAGAGGTGCCATTTCAACTTCAATTTAAAGGTTTGTAAAATAGCCTAATCCAATGAACCATGAATTTGAATTTATGTAAATTAAAATTTGAATTAATTTATAAGGTGAATACGAAAAATATATTTTTTTTTGAATAAGTTCAAAACTATCATAGAAAGAGATGCCGTTCTTACTTCAATTTAACAATTTGTAACATAGACGCATCCAATGAAACAAATCTGTAAAATTTTAATTTATGCAAGTTAGGTGAAATACACAAAATTTATATCTAAAACAACTTCAGAACTATTATATCTACAGGTGCCATTCCAACTTCAATTTGTAGGTTTGTGACATAGCCGCATCTAATGAACCAGAATTTTAATTTATGCAAATTAGGTGAATACACAAAATTTAAATCTTGAATAGCTTCGAAACTATCATAGAGGTGCAATTTCAACTTCACTATTTATGTTTGTGACATAGAAGCATCCAATGAACCATGAATCGAAGTTGTAGGATTTTAATTTATGTGAATTAGGCGAATACACAAAATCTAAATCTTGTATAACTTCAAAATTATTATCCATAGAGGCACCATTGCAACTTCAATTTGTAGGTTCGGGACATGAGTGCATCCAATGAACCATGAATCAAAGTTGTAGGATTTTAATTTATATGAATTAGGCGAATACACAAAATCTATATCTTGAATAACTTCAAAACTATTATACATAGAGGCACCATTGCAACTTTAATTTGTTGGTTTGGGATATAGGTGCGTCCGATGAACCATGAATCAAAGTTGTAGGATTTTAATTGATGCAAATTATGCAATACACAAAATTAAAATGTTGAATAGCTTCATAACTGCTGTAGATAGTGGTGTCATTCAAACTTCAGTTTATTTTATAAATTTGTGACATAGCCACATCCAAAAAAACAAGATCCAAAGTTGTTGCATTTTAATTTATACAAATTACGCCAATACACAAAATTTAGATTATGCTGAACAATGGCACAGTATTTTCAAGGCATCCAGACAGACTTGTTGTGAAGCAAATCTTGTTTTCTAGTTTTTTTTGGAGGGGGGGGGGGGGTTCATCTTCTTTACAGCTAATTTTGTCCGGAGTTCTTCTCGGACACCCTTGTTGCCAAAAGCACCAAATTTGCCATAGTGATTGACCTAGTAGTGAAGTTGTGCACCTAGGTTGGAATATCCGTGATGTTAATAACTATGTAAATTAAGGGCAATTAAAATTTTAATATCTCAATATCTTTAAAACTATGACAGGTAGACACAAAATTCATGTGCCTAAAGATTTGTGACACCTGCCAATCTGAAAGACAGTCAACAAAAACTTGTGGAATTTTAAATTGTGCTAATTAGGGGCATTGGGAAATTTAAAAATGGATTATCTCCAAAACTATAGAAGTGTCATCCCTACTTCAATTTACAGGTTTGTGATATAGCCTCACCGAAAGAATCATGAACCGAAGGTGCAGGATTTTAATTCATGTAAATTAGGTGAACACACAAATTTTGAATATTGAATATCTTCCAAATTATCAAAGATAGAAGTGCAATTCTAACTTCAATTTATAGGTTTGTGACTTAACTGCACCCAATAAACCATGAACCAAAGTTGTAGAATATTAATTTTTGCGAATTAGCCAAATACAAAAGATTTTAATCTTGAATAGCTTCAAAACTATTTTAGATAGAAGTGCCACTCCAACTTTATTTCATAAGTTTGTGTTATAGGTGCACTTTGTGTCTCTGGTCTGCTTATATTGCACAACGTAATAAGTGCACCGATCTCTACAGATGTGCTTTGAAGGACTAATTGACAACTAAATGTGATCGATGGACCAACGAAAGATGACTTTTTTGGGGACACTGAAACAAGTATTTTACCGTACTAAGTTGCTACTAAATCTAGCATACCTCTTGAAGAAAAAACAAAATACGCAGCTTGGGTCTGCTTTGGAGGCAAACGTGACGGAGCAACAGGCAACAATGCCTTGCCTGCTGACAATATGATGTCTGAATACATTAATCATGTTAGTATCGACAATATCTGTAGCCATCGACCGAGGAGGGAAAAGGTTATTACCATACTGGCGTACTGAGGCATTTTATTTTCTCTTATAGAATACTGGAAGCTCTTTCATTATCTGTGCATTGTACTGGTCATTATTTTGGAACATTCTTGTCTTTTATCTAATGTAACGTGGCAAAATCATTTCCTGTAATAACGTACCGGGACCCCCGACCCCCTCTCAGCAGAGTGTGCAAAATTTCATTTTTACTCAGGTCTCACAGGATACAATTCTTAAAAATGTCAATGAGTTAAACTCACGCAAAGGTACCATCATGAGTGCCTGCCACCAAAGCTGGTAGAAGTGGTTGCTGAATGCGTTGAATTTTCCGTACTCTTTTGATAAATAATGAAATCTTAACTTCTTCGTGACTTACCTCCTTCAGTGCCACATTTTGGACTGATCCAATAGCCTTCTTCGGCGTGCTTTGGGTGCAATCCCAAGCACGCCAAGGAAAGCTGTTGACATGGACTATTATATTCTATATAATTTCAGGCATGCTGGTACTTAAATGAATGGTCTTTTAGTAAAAGTTTAAAAAAAACATGAATCTATCACCTTTAGTATAATTCAGAACAGTTAATTTTAAGTAATTCCATTTTAACCGAAGTTGGTACAGAAAGAGTTAAAACTGGCTTACGTCATCCCTACCTTCAAGAAAAAAGACTTTGTGAGGAAAACTGTCATCATGTCAGTATCCTTCCTCGTCTTTCTAAGATCAGCGAGACTGCCCTGCCGGCGGGCCGGCCGGGCCGCGCGCGCGCGCGCGCGCCCTACAAATATTAGATAGTTGTCCGCCGGTGGTCCACCAGTGGGCTGCCCCTCCCAAAGGTGGACCGCCGTCGGCCCGCCGGCAAATGCTTGTGCATGGCTGACAGCTTTCTGGATATATAATGATACCTGTTCAACCTATTTTTCGGCCTATACTATGGAAAGGGGCATGCATGGCTAAGCCACTCAGATAAGATGCATAGTGCACTGGAAGTTATCGCTGGATGCTCATACGTTTGCTGGTGCTGTGATATGAATCTTTCATGGGCTGGTGAGAGCATGCCACATGATTCACTTGTAGGCCTTCGTGTATGTGTTCAAGTTGGTGCAATATGGTATTTCACTAGCAACAGCTGATCTGATCTCAAGTCACTTGAGCGGTCGGAAAACGAGAGTCAAAGGCTGATAATATATGTAGCTCCTTGTCAGTAGTTTACAAAGGGGTGTTCCAGGGATCTTTCTTAGGTCTTTCGTTATTCAGTATTTTTATGAATGATATCAGCTACTCAATCAAATGTACTCGTATATTGTATAGCTGTGTTGAGGATAACACTATGGGTCATTCTTCTGTCCTGACACTCCCAGTGGTTTTGTCAACGCTGCACACAGAGAGAGAGGGAGAGAGAGAGAGAGAGAGAGAGAGAGAGAGAGAGAGAGAGAGAGAGAGAGAGAGAGAGAGAGAGAGAGAGAGAGAGAGAGAGAGAGAGAGAGAGAGAGAGAGAGAGAGAGAGTCCAAGTAGCCGTATAGACTGGCCAGAACTAAATGATCACAAAATCCACCAGTTTCAAGTTAATTTTTCTGATAATCAAATCTTGTTTTACAGGTTGGTGATCACCATATCACAATTTCTGACACTGTCAGTTATACCTAGGACACAAATTGATAGCTGAAAATAGATAAACACATTTCATCTCCTGCATGAAACACCCAGACAAATCAATGTACTCTCAAGCGGTTTGTACGTATGTTTAATACCCAAAGCAAACTCGTCATTTTCAAATCATTTGTTCGTAAAGCTGAACATAGATAAACACTTGTCAAATCTCTGCATGAAACATCCAGACAAATCAATGTACACTCAAGCGGTTTTGTCGTTCATTGACTATCCAAAGCAAACTCGCCATTTCCAAATAATCTGTTCATTCGAACTTACTTGAGTAACCTTGTTTATGACATTTTTGCAATTACTAGAAATGGAGAAAAAATAAAAAAAATCATGAGAGGACTTTAAGGTTTGTTTGTAATGACGATAACAGAACATGAAGTATCAAGATCTGCTACGGAGAGCTAATATGTGCACCGCGAAGAGCTATTGGTGTTGAGGTTTATAAGGTTATTCACCACAGCTTCCCCTGCGGGATATGTTTCAAACTATTAAGTCAAGTTGCTACTATCTTCGAGGGGGGTATTCCTTGGGCTCCCTAAGTTCATGAAGTTAAGTATACCAAACGATATGAAACAGAGTGCTTGCCTCAGCATTTTTAATTAAGTCACGTATACAATGAGTGGTTCAGCTATGACTGCTTACTCTGCTACTTCATATAACATTTTTTTAACCAAGTGACATAGTGGCGTTGTCACGTTTGCCTTATCCCTCCCCCCCTCCCCCCTGCCAGTATAATGATACATCGCTGGCTTGTTTTAGGTCATGTTTTACATTGTCACTTTTGATGACAATACCATAAATGACTCTGCAATTTCGTGTAGTATATTATTCCTATAGAGTGATGTTGTGGTACCAATATTGTCAGGTTTGTCTTATTTTTTTCACTATGATGGTACACCACCGCTTTGTTTGATGCCATGTTTTAAACTCCCACTTACGATTTGACATAATCATGCTTAAAAAGTTTCGGTTGTATCTTCCGCACCCTGTTGGCATATGCTCACTGCATTTTAGTCCAACGTGAAATAACAATACAGTGGAATTTCCCTATTAAGTTGTATGAAGGGACTGAAAACTGGTCTTTATAGATCGTAGAATTTAATTTGGGATAAACAAAAAGGGGACTGTAAATTGATGGTCTCTTTTTATGGCGGTGGTGGTCTTTTAATTTGAGATTCTACTGTTTGTCTATGTTTCTTTATTTTACTGAACCCATTCATGTGTGTCCACATGCTGGACCTCACGATTCCATGACAATTATTTAATTAGAGGGCTTATAAATGTGAGGTTCATAATACGTTGATCGTCGTGTTTTAGTGTTTTGTATATTTTTCTGCCATTTGTTTTCTTTCGTATTGCCTGCCCTTGAGTTGAGGAACACTTTGCAAAAGTCACTTTTGGGGTCGCCTTCAGCAATATTTCAAGACCCTTTGGACTTCAGCGCCAGCATTTACCGCCTTGAATAACTTACCAACGGCTGATAAAACTTAATCATTTTTTTCCCGTCAGTAATTTTTCCAGATGCCTATTTCGGACTTCAGTTGCAGCGGTGTTTTATTTGATTGAGTAACGGACGTACGCTTGATGAACACATTGCTAATGTCACTCTCCTCACTCGGAGTCTGTTGCCTGATATGAAAGACAGCTCGGGTTTGATTAACGCAATAATTCTCTAATTACACTTTCGTCGAAATCAATTTTCATTTTGCGCTTTCATCTGACTTTCACATTTCACCTGGTATAAATGCATTTGGATGCCGTTTGCGATATGATTTTATTTAGCTTCCCTGTCAATCTGCAGTCTTTTTTTTTTTTGTCAGATACTACCCCTGCTGTGAAAATTTTTCCAATTCAGTCGTTTTGTAATTCATTGTTCATCCGCACAGTATGTTCTTTAATTTGCTCAAATGACGACAAAATATACAAGGTTTGCCTGAATTAATTTTCGTTTGCTGTTTTCTTATTTAATCACAGGACTGCAACTGCAATATCAATTCCAGCAGGATAACTTCAACTTCCTCATTCAATTTAACAATATCTAATTGTCCCTTGTTCAACAAGCTATGTGATTTCATCCCAAGAAAACGAAACAGGTTATGTTTGAAATGCACCGATAAAACAGAGGGATATTGATGATAATAGTTTTTCGTTGGGATTTCAGGATGAGGCCAGATTGTATTGACTTAGATGTCGACCTGTCGGACTGCAGTCAATTGAAATTAGTTGCGGACGATTGCCCAAGACAGTCCAAAAGGTTTTTATGTGCAATCACTCCTTCTCTCAAACAACGCTTTTCCCCCCATCAGTTACTGTGACTGAACCCAATGACAGACTCAGGAGCATAACCCAACAGGTTAGTGTCGGCACGTGACGAACATTCAGAAACATTGCACAATTTGTACAAACTGAGTCACATACCGGTGAAGTGAAACTAAAGTGCAACATAGCATAGGGATCGTAGATTTGTGTCACCTGCCCGGCTCTCACCAGCTGCGGACTTTTTATCAAGTGAGTTAAGATTGATACAATGATGTAGAAGCCATCCATCTGCACCGTCAGTGGATGTCACCTGATGTCGTCCAGAGCATGCATGTATATGTACAATTTTCTGCTCAAATAGAAGGGAAGTGCAACTGTTTGCAATATTTCACTGAGTGATGCCAAATCAAAATAATTTAATTTAATTTAATTTAATTTAAACATATTTATTTATTCTGGATCACCTAATAGTATACATCGAGATACTAAAAAACAGGCTCTCCAGACATAGAGAGACACACAGAATATATACAATACGCACAGGACAATACAATTCACGAAATGCTTTGTATGTACCACTCATTGTTACAATAATATTGAAAAATACACTTTCCTGAATGCTATGAAGTAAATACTCACAAGCAGAGACATGTCGATTAAAGAATGAGTACAAGTTATTGATCCAGAAAAATCCACTATGTCACTAGCTCGGTAACCAAAAAAAGAAAAAAATGACGACAGTCTTAGCCATAAACCGTATATTGACAGGATCAACATGTTAATCAAAATATGAATCGTCTGGAGTCAGAAATGAATTTTTGGACAGCATCAAATAATTTAATGTTAAGGTTTGCAGAAAGGTCATTGTTACCATGTATAAGATACCGGATAAGTATATCACTTGCTAGATAGACTACAAGACTAGGATTCACACCTGGAGCTAGAATGTAACAAACCGTTTTTAAAAGGGATTTCCTGGGAACTGAATAATAGGGACATTCTAGGAAAAAGTGAAGAATACTTTCGTCAGGATTTAGACATTTACAAGCTGGGGACAGTATTATATTAAATCTGTGTAGGTGGGAATTTAGTCCGGAGAAGCCCAAGCGCAAACGAGTATGTATGATATTAGAAAATCGACTACCGTGTGAGTAATAAACAGGAACAGGATCTACAGACAATAAAGTATTTTTCAAAGTAGATTTAAATTTGGATAAAGTTGCAGAACGTCTTATGTCGTCGGGGAGATCGTTCCATAGTTCAATAGAGGAAGGAATGAACGAATTTCCGAACCGTAAGGAGTTAAACCTGATTTGTCTTTGGCTGCGTCGGTTTCTTAACTGGACAGTGGGCTGACCATTGTTATTCGGAACGAGATCCGAAAGATAAGTGGGAGTTTGACCATTAACAATTTTATAAAACATGATTAATTTGAAATATTGGCGTCTTTTAGCTAGAGTAGGCCAGCCTAATTCCTTAAGCATAAGATGACGGGGAGTGCGTTTCAGGGCTCCTAAACAAATGCGAGCTGCTTCATACTGAACACACTCGAGGGAATCAGAGAGAGTCTGTGAGCAATTGTCAAAAATTATACATCCATACTCTAAGATGGGTCGTACCATGGATTTGTAAAGCCGAATCAGAGTATTGCGGGATAACCTAAATTTAAGTCTGTGGAGGAGAGACAGACGTTTCCTCGCTTTTTCCACGATTCTGGTAATATGGGCATCCCACTTTAGATTACTAGAAAGTGTAACGCCCAAATGTGTATGGCTAGTACCTTCTGGTATAACAGCATTGCCAAGGAGTAAAGGTAGGTGATCTGGCTTGTTATGTTTAGTGGAAAACAAAACAGCTAGAGACTTAATAGCATTGAAAGACATTTTCCACTGTTTGCCCCATGTAGAGATATGAACAAGATCTGCGTTCATCCGACCTGCAGAGGTAACGGGATCATGGATTATCTCCAGAATGCTAGTGTCATCAGCAAAAAGCTTAATATCACACACAATATTATCAGTTATGTCATTAATATAAACTAGGAAAAGAAGAGGCCCCAGAATAGAGCCCTGGGGTACCCCTGCCTGTACAGGAAGCAAGGAGGACGACTGACCACCAATCGTAACTCTCTGAAAGCGATTTGATAAGTAACTACCGATAAACTGGAGTAAAGCACCTTCAATACCCAGCTGTCTTAATTTGAAAAGAAGACCCTCATGCCACACGCGGTCAAAAGCCTTACTGATGTCGAGAAAAACCATCCTGGCTTCTTTTCGTAGTTCCAGGCCATTATATATGTCATGAACGATTTTGATAAGCTGGTTGATGGTAGAGTCGTTTTTCTTAAACCCAGAGTTTTTGTGCGTCAGTAGATCGTGACGAATAAAGTACTCGTACAGAATATTAAATATTAAACGTTCGAAAACTTTGGAAACATTACACAGTAATGAAATAGGGCGATAGTTGCTTTTTACCTGCTTATCGTTCTTTTTGAATACAGGGCACATATTAGATTTTTTCCAAGAATCTGGAAAGCACGAAGCAGCAAGAGAGAGATTAAAGAGTTTGGTAAGTGATGGGGAGAGGCCAGAAGCCGTATTCTTTAGGATGAGGTTACCTATACCATCGGGTCCCGTAGCAGAGCTGGACTTAAGAGATTGTAAAACCTTTTTAACGTCGTTTTCATCAATTTGGAATTCACTGAGCCTCGCATCGGTGCGATATGAGAAGTCAGGCAGGGGCATAGGATCGTCTTCATGAGGAAGTTTACATTGATTGGCAAAGTAATTATTGAAAACTTCACACTTTTCAACGTTACTGGATATTACAGTGCCGTTTTCGAGAAGGGGAGGTATGGAATGATTGAGCTTGGAACCTAGAAAACTCTTGCTGAGGTTCCACCATTTCTTTGGATTAATGATATTAGAATCCATTTCACTGCGAATTTTTGAAAAATATGACCTCATGGAACTACGAAGGGCGCTGACTGCAGTGTTGCGCTTCCGTTTATAGAACATGTAGAGTCTTTCAAGAGTAATAAACTCGATATAAGTAAAGGGACGAATTTTGTTGCTAAAACGTTTGAAACGTTTCCAAGCACGATTTCTCTGTCTAAGTAACTGTTTAATTTTACAAGTGACCCATGGCTTATCTTTGGGTCGTACAAGGATGTCACGACAAGGGATGAAGTCCTTGCATAAGCCGCTAAAAAGATCTGTCCAGAAAGATACCACATCGTTGATATCATCAAAGACTTCAAATCCTGTGTTTCTTCCACCAAATTTTGCTCATTTTTCCTCTTTGTCAACTGCTGCATGGTCAGTTAACTTGTTTGTACTGCAGTAGACTTCTTCTTTTTTCTTTATTTTTAATGTAGGATTTCATCATGTTGCCTTGTGGTGTTTAAAAAATAGAACAAATCATGTATTTCCGTTATGAACAATGTGGGACCTTAAGTCACTAAAAGTCTAAATATTTTAATGGCCCCAATTTGTAAAAGTCTGAACTTAATAACTTTATCATTATCAGCAGATCTACATTACAGGCAGGGCTACAATATCCATACAAAATTAAGAGGTTCTAGTTCCAGTGACCCCCTCCAGTGGTTGCAAGAAAAACTGGAAACCTCAAGTGGTGAAAGAAGGAAAGAAATGGACTATTGGAAAAAAATGTCTGTGTGCTTACACATGTAATTAGACCAGTGTTTGCAGATAATTAAAATGTTATGCCACCTTAATAACAAATTAAGACAAAATGTGAGAAAAGGATTTTGGTATCTGTTTTAAAGAAATTTTTATCGTAAAGAGCTAAATGTGATACCATGACTTGCAGATTTTTCTGGAACAGCAAAAATTAAGGTAAAAAACGAAATTATTACATAAATAAACAAAATGAAACTAGAAAAGAAGATTTGCTTCACAGCAAATCTGTCTGGGTGCCTTCAAAATGAGAACAGTTTGCCATTGTTCAACATTATCTAAATTTCGTGTATCAGCCTAATTTTTATAAATTAAAATGCTCAGCTTTGGTTCTTGGTTCAAGGGATGTGGCCATGTCCCAAACTTATAAAGTGAAGTTTGAATGAAACTACTATCTATAATAGTTTTGAAGCTATTCAACATTTTAATTTTGTGTATTTGCCTAATTTTCATGAATTATAAGCCTAGAAGAACTTTTGATTATTGTTCATTGGATGGGGCTATGCCACAAACCCATAAATTGAAGTAGGAATGGCACCTCTATAGTAGATTTGAAGCTATTAAAGATTTACATTTTGCATATTCACCTATTTTGCACAAATTAAAATCCTACAACTTTGGTTCATAGTTCACTGGATGCGGCTTTGCCACAAACCTAACATTTGAAGTTGGAGTGTTCATAAAAATGTAGAGTGGATTTGGGGAATAACCTAGACTCCTGCCAATAAGATGGGTGGGCCACTGATTCAATGTTCATAACAAGAGGCCCATGGGGCTAATGCTCTGCTGGCATTGTGGCTATATTGCACCTGTTCATTTGAAAGCTGTGAGTCCTAAAGTGGCTTCTGAACATTTAAAACTTCATGTAAAAATTGTCCACCAGATGGCACTTTGCTCCACCTGTAATCATAGCTTATTTGTGCAACACCTGTGATGAATATTGTTGCATGTGCCAAGACAACAATGAGCGAGTCCTTAACTTTAAGTCCTCAGTGACCTTGGGACAAAAGATCAAGGACACCCATATTATGTAATACAAAAGGCCCATAGGCCTGTCTGGTGCTGTGCTGACATTGCCATTGAAGTCCCAGCTACACCCTGCCATTACAAAATCACGTCTTTCAACTTTACAGGCATCATGACCTCATAAAAATAGGTCAAGGTCACTGATACTACATATAATTCTACCTTTAGACATTGGCTATTTATCCTATAAATTTGGCAAGTCTAATCACTTTTCGAGATATGGAATTTTATATCTGAAAACACATTTTGGCTCATAATTTATATCAAATTATAGGTGGCGCCACTAGTATCACTACTAACTTAGACTTTGACCTCCCCCACAATCCCACCAAATTTGGTGAAGATCTGCTAAAAATTAAATATGCTAGAGTGTTCACAAGATTTTCATATTTTGACCCCTATATTGCATAACATTGTAGGTGGCACCAGCAATATCAAAAAAAAAAAAACCCTAGATTTTTATACTCCTTATAAATACTGAAAGTTATATTGGGCTAACTTGAAAACTGTGGACAGTACTGCGGTCACAAGATTTTCACATTTTGACCTGTATATTACATAATAATATAGGTGGTGCCACCAACATTGATGTGGACAAAGATTTTTATGCACTTCATAACTCCTAAACATTACATGGGCCTATCTCAAGAATTTTGGGGTGCAGAGCATTCAAGTGTTAACCCCAATATTCAAACTGGCTATTTGACCATGACCTTCAACTTGGATTAAAAATTTTGTAATGTTCAAAATATGCTCCCAACATCCAGATTTCCATACATAGTCTGTTTGTTCAAATCAGGTAATAACTTTTTGAGGTATTGAGGAAAAACAATAAACTTGGACAAGCACCAAACACCATAAGTACTGGGTCACAGTGACCAAAAAAGCAGATCACCAAGTACAGTTTTATGTATTATGTAATCAAGTGCAATTTTGATCTGGAAGCTCCATTCTCTTTGCCAATGATGTCCAAGCTATTCCCGGCCATTACAAAATCACCTTTTCAACTTTACAAGCATGGTAACCTCACAAAAATAGGTCAAGATCACTCATATTATATAACATTCTACCTTTGGCCATGGTTTATATATCATATAAATTTGGCAAGTCTAGTTCCATTACTTTTTCAAATCTGGAATTTTACATCTGAAAACACATTTTGGCTCATATTTTCTGTCAATTTATAGGTGGTGCCACTATTATCATAACTAACTTAGACTTGACCTCCCCCACAATCCCACCAAATCTGGTTAAGATCCGCCAAAAATTAAAGATGCTAGAGTGTTCACAAGATTTTCACATTTTGACCCCTATATTACATAATAATGTAGGTGGCGCCACCAATATCGAACTCTGCCTAGATTTTCATACACCCAATAAGTTTTGAAAGTTATGTTGGGCTTACTTGAAAACTGTGGACAGTATCGCACTAATGAACAAAAGTTTATGGACAGACAGACATGAGCGGTCGCATAAGCTCTGCGACCATTGGTCAGCAGAGCTAAAAATGTAGAGTGGATTTGGGGAATAACATAAGACTCCTGCCAGCAAGATGATGGGGCCACTGTACTAATGTTCATAAAAATGTAGAGTGGTTTACTTATATATATCAAGTGTCTTTCATATCAAGACTGCAGTAAATCCATATACAGTGAATGGAGGTGTTCTTGGCTGTTGTTCCCATTGAGCTGTGGTGCAGTCCATTAAATAAGAAAAGGATACAGTTGTTATTGGTTTCCTATTCCCCCCCTTGGTTTTAAACAAATGAAACCAAAGAAACCTCAGCTTTGGAAACGATGTCCGTCAAACAAAAATTCAAAATATTTGATTTTGAGGGTTGAGCGTACTTAAAAAAAACTACAGATAAAATTCTAAAATTCAGTCAGTTTTGCATATGTGTCTGTGTGTGCATGTGTCCTTTACTTGTCTTCTTTCTCAAAAGTGAGGAAACAGGTTTTCAGTTGAAAAATGCTCAGACAAACCGTTCTTTCATCAACACAAATGACCAGAGGATATCAAGTAAAGTGAAACCTGGTTAAAATGACACCATCTGTTCCCTGTGAAATGGGTCTGATGACTAAATATCGTCAAATAAATAATTCAAACAGCAAAGGAATTTGACTTTGAAGTCTTTCATGACTTGTGTTGTTATGTGAATATGCCAGCCATCTCAGTGTCATTTATAACGATGTTTACTGTAGTAATGTGTACAAGTTAAAATATCCTGTTTGATGGGTACCATTAATAGGAGATGACATTCAATCAGCCTATATACCCTGTCAAAATTGCTGGAGATCTTAATCCAAATGATCACTGACGATTTATGTCTTTGTACATGTCCATACATAATGCTCTCAGCAATTTGTATCCAATAATTAATATACTTCTCAATGCATAGCAGAAACCTAATGTAAGGTACTTTTAAAACCTTGTATTGAAGTTGCCAAATTATGAAAATTACACCCAAGTTATGGAAGAAACATGTTTTTTGTGTAAATAGTAAACAAAAAGAAAAAAAAATGAACAAAATGCTGAAAATTTGGTACATGTGACAAGATTTTCATTACAAGCTTTGATTAATTTTGTACCTACAATCAGGACTTGTTGCAAACTTTAATGGATTAAATATTTTTTTCTTAGTTCCACATAAAAAGTAAGCAAAATAAAACCCTTTTTGGTGCTTTTTTCCCTAACTTAAGAATAAAGTGGTTGCACATACTTGGTGGCAAAAGAGAACAGAAAATACTGATAATCTGATACTATTGTACAAAATGTTTCTACATTGTATTTTGCAGATTCAGAGTTTAAAGCCATAATTCAAATCACAGTATATTTGTAATATAATTTATTTGGTACTTCTCTTCCATCAAGAAATCCCTTCATAGTTTACATAATTGGCAACATAAGTGTTATTTTGTACATCAGATAACTGCACTTTATCCGACATTGACATAGTAACAGAATAATTTGACAACACACTCTCTCGTTAAATACATGTACACTTCTTAAGATGAGTCTGCACCCACGTTCATACAAATGGCTTTGTACAAGAGAACTAGTTTACCTGCAATTAACAGATAAAATGTCACTTTAAGTTCCATCTCATTGTATCGTTTATCAAAAGCTATCTCACCTAGTGAAGAAATGGGTCAAATATCAATAGAGACTAGTAAAGCTGGGACTTAGAAATACACAGAGGAAAGATATGACTTTGAACTGACAATTCAAACTAGTCTGGAAGGTCACACGCAACAATTATAGCGGTATCAAAATAGAAGGACAAAGTACCTCAGTCAAACTCTCTCTACAGAATGTCAGAATGTTACAATAATTTTATCTGATGGTTTCCATCTTTTTTTTTTTTTCAGTGGGTACACATATTATGAATATGAGCCTGAAATCTGCAGTTTGTCAAAGTTTAACTTTCTATAATAACGGAAAATGTGTCTCATATGTTATACATGTCATTAATTCAATACAAATATTTACGGAAGACCAAGAAGCCTGTTACTTATTTACCACCATTAAAGTGATCTACAAACAAACATGTTTTGATCACTGCTGCTTCTTCATGATTTCACAAAGGCCATTTAACCTTTGTACAGCCTCTTTGTTATTAACACTGACAGGATGACTATATTATTATGCCTTCAGAGAAAGAATGGCCTCCATACGGGCTCATGACCATTGAAAACTGTCAACATTTTCACCAGGAAGCTTGGAATAATTTCTTTTGTGTGTTTCCCTCTTTTCGATCACTGACCTTGACCTAGATATCAATCAACCTTTATATATATATATATACTTGTGAGAACAAACTGTTGAATGTCCCCCAACTTAAAAAAAAAAAGAAGACAACACTACCATTATTATTATTATTCAAAAACAGCACATTAAACATGAGACTGAACCTTCAATTTTTGCCTTGGATACTTCAACATTTGATATCATATGCGGACATGAAACAGCTTCGGCAGAACATATTATGTCATGTATCGGGTCACCAAACTAGATGCATACAATATTCTATCCTTGCGTAAAGAGACAAAATCAACATAAATCACTGGTTAAGTATAATACTGAGGGACATCAGGGCTACATGTACATGTATCTGGATAGAAAATTTATAGACATGTTTGTGGGCTCGAACCTTACACTCTGTTCAACGCAATCTGCAGAAAAGTTAGTATTTATTAAAATATATACTGACTGTATCATGTCAATTAGGTATTTGATGGTCACTGGTATTTCCTTGCATACTCAACTGGTAGAATCAACCAGTAGCCCAAATTTATGAACAACTTAATGAGGAGTAGTGGCTGATATACAGTCACTAAACCAGCTTCGTTACATTAGTTCTTACATATATATGGTCAAGAATATGCGAATCGGTTACAAAATTTTGTACATATTCATGCTGAGTAAGTTTTTCTTTGAATTTCTAACAAACGTTATACATCATCAAAAAAATAATGATAAAATAAAAGTTAAATCAGTGTCATCTTTGCAATGCATGCTGCATGATAAACCCCCTCTTTAAGTAGGTACATCTATATATAACATTATGTACATGGAGCACATTTCTGCATGTCATATTCTCCACCAATTGTAAGCCCAATTTTCAACAAAAAGTTTAAAGGGACGCTACTTCACATATAAAAACAAAGTAAAACGGCTACTATCCCCTAGGATTATGTTTCTGGAGGCAAATATCATTCAACTTGTCTATCTGGGTTCCAGTTTCTCTGTTTTTTGCCATCTAGGAACCGCCTTTGTTTTCATCATCCGGGGACCAGTTTAATTTTTCCTCATCTGGGAATCCAATTTCTGGAATTTTTAATCACGTGGGATTCAATTCCTTGTGTTTTGTCCATCTTTGGACACAAATATCTGTTTCTGCTCATCTGAGAGCTGATTCCCTTGGGCTTTTCCTGTTTCTCATAACACTTGAATTATTTGCCTTCTTACCAGACTTTCTCTGGTCCCCGGTGCAGGGGGCCAACAGTCTATTGCCCTCCAGAAAGTCTATTTAGCAGGCAAGAATTATTAACCAACAGGTCAAAACTGGCTTTGTACGTTAAACGTCATTTGCTTCAATGTTTTGGCTAATTTCAACAGTAATGAAAAATAATTTGACTGAGAATTGTAGATGAGACCTATCAAGATAACATGCCTCAGGTCAACAGTTTTCTTGGTGTGGGCTGGGTGTTCTGTACCTAACCCACACAATAGGAAATCTATTGACTGTCTCAATTCATAAGGAAAGGGTTACACTGAGAAAAAAAATGCAAATGTCCCCCTCTGACCACTGTTTGATTCAATAAGATACTGTGGTACATTTCAGCAAATGGTACTTTTCACTCCACTGTAAATCTAGTCTTGGTTCAATTAAAGGCCTGTACAGTATTTATCAGGCATCTGCCACTACAATTCTGTAAATTCATCATTTAAAAATATCAGTACCTGATTTTTATACAAGAAATGTAAATGCACCACATAACTTTTAACATGAAAATTACTAAACTGCTTTAACTTCATGCAATCAATGCAATGCAAGCAATAACGAAACCCAAGTTTAACCCTTTCCCACTTGAATTCAGACTAAATCAACAGCTTCTCTGGGCATGTGCCCAACTCATGCCACGGAAAACTGTTGACCTAGGAAATATGTTATCTTGATAGGTCTCATCAACAATTCTCAGTCAATTTGTTTTCTCATTACTGTTGAAATTAGTTGAAAAGACTGAAGTAGATGATGTCTGACCACGAAGGGAACCAGCTGGTTTGGGGCGCTTTAAGGGGGAAAAGGTTAACCCTGTGGGTACTAAGTCAACAGCTTTCCTTGCTGCATGGTGGGTGTGTTGTGTCCATAGCCTTAGAATGAAATTTTTTTCATCAATCACTGATATCATTTCCGATGAAAAAGCAGTGGACAACATTTCTGACACTGGACAATTTCCTGTACTTTTGAATGGGAAATAAGTCACGGTGTATGCCAATACTTTAGCATCGAGGTTAAACTATGTACAAGGGTTATTAAACGGTATCACATTGGCCCACAGAGTCACAACACTGGGATTGAAATGAACTATGCACAGAACATGTAGTTACCATATCGAAATGTACCCAGGCTACATGTGTATAGGTTATAGAGTCACAGCCAAGACATCCCATGTGTGTGTCACAACAGACCTATTTCAGAAGCCTTGAAAGCAATAAGAATTCAGGTCACAGAATCCATGCAGACTGCACTATGTATCCTGTTGTAACAAGGCCATTAGTCAGGCTCTTATTGTGGCATCAACTGTTGGTGGGGTGACTGTGCTTTGCTCAAATCACAAAACACTTGATTTAAAAGTCACATTTCATCAACAAAATACTGTATTAATTCCAATAGTAGCACGCTGTGCTAATGCAAAGATTTCCTGGAACAGACCTGGTTTTCGTTGAGTTTTGTGACAGTGATATGTCATTACAATACCAAAAGCAATTACACTTATTATAGACTCCATGTAGCATAAAATAACAACAATTAATCCTCTTCTTTCACAAGTAGCAGTTACTTTTTAATAACATTTTAAAAATACTGAATTTTTAATAAACCTCCCAAGATTAAAAGTAGATGGTGTGCATCTATTAGGGCATGTGCTACAATTGGAATGAATACCGTATGGTGACATAAAGAGTCAAACAGATACTTGCCTGCTCAGCTGCCCTCAGACCTTACTTGTTCTGCTCCATGACATAACCAAGAAGCTAAAAGGTCTGCTATGCAGGCAAGTTAAATTCATATGTTATATACATTTTTTCCTCGTGTTACATAACTAATTGTGACTTGTTTTCACAAGACACAATCTCCTTTTTCAATGTGTTTAATGCCTCAAGACAACAAACACATATAGAATATAATGTCCACACAACACGGCCTGTATAAACATGATAAAAAGCTTTTAAAATACATTCACAGTTTGGGATAAAATGTCGGTACCAGCGAGTAACCAAGTCCTCCAACCTTGCAACCATAGTAAACAATTGTACCACGGTCAAGAATAAATAAGTTGCTAGCTGCGCCTACTTATCCATTATTTTCCTTTACCCCACAAATTCAACCAATTATTAGTTATAAGCAGATCCATAGATATTCTTCCTATTTCATAATTCCCTTTTGGGCCCATTTGTGATTCTTTGTTTCCAGAACTCTTTCAGTGCCAACTGCAACTTAAGTTGAACAACTTAAAATGAACGGCTTTGAATATTATAATAAGAGGGCTAGATTAATGTTCCCCATGTAAAGACTCTTCATTCCAGTACCAGCATGCCTGTAGTTACATAGAATATAAGTCCACATCAACAGCTTTCCTTAACAAGTTTTGGGTGCACTGCGCCCAAAGTATGTCCAGGAAAGCTGTTGACTCAGTTCTAAGTGAGGCACTGGAAGAATTAGTCATACTTTCTGTCTGAGAAACAGCTGTTTGTCTACCATTAAACTTCTCACTGGAAATCAGTTGTACTGCCTACAATATGCAATCTGAAAATTATAACTTCATCATCTGCCCCCCCCCTTTTTTTTCTTTACAAGGGGTGTACATGTATTGCTACATTGTGTGCACCCCATTGACGTGCACTTGGCTATATATGTATATATTCTACCAAATGATTCTCAAAAGGTTATTTATAATTTTCAACAGACACTTTTGTTTTGTTTTTACATTTAACCCTTTCTTGGTCAGAGTCAGTAGCATTACTTGGCATAGCTGAGTGTGACACCCCCAATCCATGTCCAGAAAAGTTACTGAACTGAGGCCCGGCATCATGACAAGTCTTACCTACAATTCTCAACATAAATGGTTTCAAGTCAAAGGAAATTTAAGTTCCACAATTAAAGCGGATGACAATTTACACCCAGGTGCTTTGGGCAAGGAAAAGTTCAGGCAGTAAACAGTTAAAACTAGAGGGCTGAGTGAATAGCCTGTGCTCAGCTGACCTAAGCTTGTCCCACAAAATCAAGGTTGCAACTGAATAGACGTGTGTTGAGCTTTAGCTGAGCGCATATGACATTTAGAAGTATTTCCAAGACGAACAATTAACTGAGCCCCTAAAAGCTCAGCCTGACTAGCAAGTCTGCTGAGCTAATAATTGAACAAATTACAAACTAGAAGTCCCTAGGAGTGCTCCTGTGTGATACCAAAGCAATTGGGTGAACAGTTTTAGAGAAGATTTTATGATTTGCTCCAAAAAAGAACAAAAAAATTCATAAAAAATACAAAATTCACTGGAGCATGACCATTTGAACAATTTGGTAGAGATCCACCCAAGGTACATTGCTGCCAAGTTTGAAGTTAATCTGGCTGACGGTTTTGGAGAAGTTGAAAGTGTAATTTTGAATGGATGGACAGACGGAAGATGGCTGACTCGGCCTTCTGAAAGCTCAGCCTGACTAGCAAGTCAGCTGAGCTAAAAATTATGGGGAGGTCAGAGGTCAAGGCAGAAGTTTTGGATAAAAAGATAAAAGGTCAAACAGATCACCTTTTCTGTCATTCTTCTGCTATAAGAAGTTATTTCAATTTAGAGTATACATAAATATTGTTCAGTATCAGGGTTACATGACTTCCATAAAATTGGCTGGCACCAGGTCTGGCAATATTTTGACTAAAGAAAGTATAAAACAATATGAGATTTGTGTTCTTGCTTATGCTATAAAAACAGATGCCTATGTCCCAGTGTCATTTAATTTGAGATGTTCTCTCAAAAGTTAACACATATGCCCTTCAATTGTCTGGAACCGGAAGAATAAGGTCTATACAATCATAGTCCTATTGAGATTGCCATCAATTGATACAGCTGAGTGTGCAGGAAGATAGTCAACTGAATAATGCAGGAGTCCGGCAGCGCGTAGGCTGACTTATACAACATCCACTGCTGCTACTTTTCCCACAGCAGCTGTCAGAGAGAGAGAGAGAGAAAGCGATGGAAATTCTAGATCTGCAGCTTGTATTGCCAAATGCATTGTGCTTCCCAATCCAAATAAGCTTAGCTGACTTGATTCAATTATATTGACCTTGACAATCTGCTGAAGCCGGTCAGCAATCGAAGATGACACCATGATAGTTCCATCATGGGATATGCACACTTACCGTAGGCCAATTATGGTATGATACAAATTGAAAACTCATTTACTACATTACAGACCCATTTATTGGTGGACCTTCAGGAATTCACAGTCCTGTGTAACTGTTATGTCAACATTGCCCCACAGTGTTTTCGTGATGTATGTACGATCTTCTTTCTCTTTCTGTTTCTTCCTCCTCGTACACTTTGTATCTTTAATTTTATCAGAAATTGAAATCGATATGACCCACTCCATTGACAGTATATTTAATGAAATTATAGACATCTGCTGCCTTATTAATTAGAATGTTTCTGAATAATGAAGGAATCTGTATGTATATTTATATTGATTTCTGTACTGTTTCTAAAAACACTATATAATCCTGCAATGGGGGGGGGGAGACTAAAAATGAATGGAAAAAAAAACCTGAAAATACATCTCTTCTTCATTTTGTTTCTACAGGATGAGTTTTGCAACTACATGTATAGTCTTTACTTTGCTTTAATTATTTTTGATGCAGTCAATCAACAGTCTCTGAAGTAGTCTTGTAAATTTCTGAAAACAAAAAAAAAAATCATCTCATCTTTATTTCCTACTCACATGGTGCAAACTTCCATCTGTGGTCTGCCAAACAGAAGATACATTTTCATGATATTGAACTTACATACGAAATGTTAAGACGGTACATTTACTGCATTCATCGCCATTCACATATATTGGATTTGATACAAAATAGACCAGACTGGCAGAGTTAAGCCAGCATATAAGTAACAGAAAATTGATCGCAAGAAAAGGTCTGTAGACAATCAAAGGGCTGGTTCCATTGTCTCAAGTGGTTGGAGCTTAATGCATTGTGCTCCTCCTGGGAGTGACCACAGGGACTGCGTGGCTTTCTTGACATTGTCCCCACCACTCATGCTGGTCCTGAGAAGTACCATTTAGTGCTCAACACTCCTTATGTTCTCACTTAACACGGTGTACAAATGTAAGTAAGCATTTGGTTCCCACAGTACACAAAGACTAGTTGCAGAAGTTGCGACTGTGACATTTCCCATACAAGTAGAACATTGAAATATGTCCTAGGTGGAGCCACTAGAAAAGAGTCATGGTCACATTCTAGTGGGCAGCCCAGAAGGTGGAGCCACTGAATCCTGCTTACAGCACCACCTTGTGGTCATCAGACCCAAAAGGTGCCATTTAACTAGCAAGTGTTGTACATGTTTACAGGGTTCAACATACAGCATTGTTTATCGTGATTGTACCAGTTTCTTTGCCTTCACTCAACATTTTTGTCTGTTATAACCCAAATATATTTGACCAGAAGCACCTGTATTAAATTCTGGTGTACTTACTCCAGTCCAGCCCCTGCCCTCATGACTATACAAAGGAAAGCAGTCACCAGAAGAGGATGCCAGTGTCCGCCAGGTTTGGGGCAAATATGACATTCATTCATTTGCCCAATACCTACATGCATCAACACACATCCCACTTGCTAGGTTTCCTGGCAATGTACTTGCCATCAAAAACCCACAGAATTCTTTCTGAATCCACGGCTACGTATAGACGTCCACAAATTTGTCTTTTGCCCACTCAAGGATTCCAAGCCCACACAATCTACCGTCGTTGTATCCAGTGTCGTACCACTTTGGGTTTCTCCATGGTAGCCACCGATTGCACGAATCCAACACTTGTCTGTTCTGTCAGGCGAGTGAAACCTTTATACAAACTATGCTATACATACGAGGCTTCGTTCACTTTCATGTCTGTGTAATGAGATAAAAAAGGACAAAATACGGCTAGAGCAGTTCCCATGATTCCCAGCATGTAGGCCCAGCCCAGTTGACAAGTTCCAGCATTGTAGACTGAAGACTTTTCACAGTAGATCTGCATCAGCTGCGCATCCAGTCCAAGAGGAAAGATGAAGAGGCCAGCTGCCATGATGAGGACTGAAACATACGAGAAAAATACGCAAATCAGTTATATGCTACTGGAATCATTATGATGTGCAATATTATACATTTAAAGCAGGACCACACCACTGAAAAATAATAAAATAAATGAATGAATAAGAGAAAGAAAGAAAGAAAGAAAGAAAGAAAGAAAGAAAGAAAGAAAGAAAGAAAGAAAGAAAGAAAGAAAATGAAAATTTGAATCCCTTGTCTTGATTAAATACTTTGTATTGAGCTGACACAAGTGGCCATCATCATATACTTCCTTGTATTTCAGGCTGCAACATATGCTGAAGCCCCAACATCATACTATAGAATGATATAAACTTGTTCAAAATAACCTGTTGAATATGTTTTGTAAAAAATATATGGACAATAGTACTTCCATATTTATGTAGGTTAGACAGCGACACATTAACTTATGGACTGTAAAGAATTTGGACTGCGGAAAAGGGTAATGACTACCAGGAGGTGGTTCGGGACAAAAAGGTTCAAATACTGTGCGTGTGTGTGTGTGTGTGTGTGTGTGTGTGTGTGTGTTACAGCATTGATATGCTAATGATAGGCTGTGAAAGGAACAGACATGGAGAGTATGGAACGTGTAAAGTGGATTTCTGGTATCGTTAACAACTGGAAGTGTCGTATGACATATGTCGCACTTGGTGAGATATATATGTAATTGCTTCTGTCTGGTCAATCACAATAATGAGTTTTAGTGCAGATCCACTATGTGCCCTGCCGTTAACAAAATGAAACAAAACTCAACCCAGAATCTAATCAGTTCATCTTTGTTTATGAAGGACCTCTCTGCCAAATTTGATGAAAGTTTAGTCCTGGCATGTGTGATAAATCAGAGCAGAGCACCTACATTTCTATGATTCTGTCTTATGGGGGGGGGTATCGCACCATGCAAAATACATCTTATCACCTTCGCAATTCACAGGCAATAATTTGTTGATTCAAGATTGACATAAAATTAAACAAAGGTGAATCATACTTCATGGAAAATAAAAAAAACCTCAATCACACATCACTGAAATATCCCCCCTGCCCCACCCCTTTCATCTGAGACCACTAAAAAAACTTCATGAGGACAAATAAATGATTTTCAAATTTTCAAAGTTTACTTGTCCCATGGACAAGGTAAATTTCATATTCAAGCAACCAATACCTAAAAGAAGAGTGTCTCAGGTTTTCTGTCAAATTACACATGAACTCTGCTTATGATATAACAAATCCAATGTGTTGTAGAGATTTATGGAGGCAGTTCAATGTTAGCATTTGTACGTGACAGTATCAGCTGCAGGAACAAGTAAAAACTTGAACCCATTCCACCCTGATAGAAGACCGAGTCAACAGCTTTCCTTGGCGCACTCTGGGCGCATTGCGCAAAGGGCAAAGCTGTTGACCATGGGCATACAATTTGGAATGATCTTCCATGCAAGTTTCATACAAAATTTTGAAAAATAATCCCTTAATTAGTAAAATACAAGCAGCAGACGACATTTAGATATTAGCGGGAAAAAGCGTCATTAGGGTGGAATGAGTTAAATCAGCCCCCCTGCCAACAAATGAAACAACAAATGATTTTCTTGCTGTGAACTGTGGTAACAAAAGATGGCATGTGGATGTTCATTCGGACAGAAATCCCCAAAACAGAAAGCATTCCCCAAGAGGTGCTACATTAAAAGGATAAGACTGTATACTTGGCAGAGTCATCTTGAGCCATGAATGCAGTTGATGTCCACATGAAACTTACTGACCCTGCATTGACACCTGGACGTAGAATCCACTAAAACAACATGCCTAAATATAACAATAATGTTTGTTTTGTGGGCATTGGGATCATTTGCGGCCTGTACGTGGCATTAGATTTGCCACTGCAGGACTGCAAATCGGATACCAAGGGCCATACAACGATCCCAATGACATTAAAACAAACATCATTACTGTTATTATTGATTTATACTATTTTCAAAGACAATTTTATTATAAATAAATAAACTGGTCCCCATTGCTTCATATCATTTGCGAACCGCAAAATCAGTGCAAATGTCATTTGCAGCCTGCAACCTTGCCATTTATGCCCCCTGTAATGGTGTTAATATATAGGTAATGTCCTATAAATAAACAATAATTAGGGATTTGACCACATTTGCTGACATTGAGCCTCTCATTACCCCCTGGTTGGCAGTGTAAGCCAAACAGTGCATGCCCTTTTTCAGCAGGCGAAGGATGGTGGCTTAGACTGCGGACTGGGCATGATGAAGGTCCCAATGTCAACATGATCAAACCCCATTCTATCAATATCACAACACTTTACTTTCTGATGTCTTAATGGGTCTATTTGTAGGCAGACACTGGCAAGCCACTGCTTTGTTGTGAAAAAAGTGCAGAAGATTATAACTACGAGAACAGAGAAACGAGTGAAGTGGCAACATCACACCTGTCTTGCTGATAGACCTAGCTTACGACGGAAAAACTGGCGAACAAAGTTTGACTTTTTATCCAGGTCTATTTCCATCAGCACCACATTTCCCCATTATAAATTATGATATCCCGCACCATAAAAATTATGAAAAGGCCTGCCCATGTTTATTGACAATTTACCACACTGCCTGATCATGACACATGGGAAGAAAGGTGTAAAAGCTGGGAGTTGTTAGATTTTAATCATGGGCAAATAAGCACATGTGCAAGAATAGGCAAGTCATGATAGAACATATCTTTAACCATCGGCAGTCTTGAATTAAAGGTCTGTAGGTGCAAAAAACTTGCATATATGTTCTTGAAAATTGTCTGATCAGACTTCTCTCTTCTGTAGGAAGATCCTCTGGGGGCTTGAACTCATTACAGCTTTCATAAAAGAAAATAACAAAGCCAGGTGGACAGCAGAGGCTGAACTCTTATGACCTCACTGGTGAACACCTCTGGGCCAAAAAACATGATATATATTTGTGCCACTTAAAACATATATATGCAAACATTAAGTCATGAATTTTCTTTATCTAGGTAGATACTTGTTCCAGGAAACTGTACATTATAACCTCTACGCCGGTTTACATTAATGACAAGCGGCTGCTATCATAACCTTATTTAGAATTCAATCTGTCCCTATCAGCCTATTGGATCCCCAAGACTACAGGACAGAGGTCCTCCCAAGAGGCCGGGTGCCCCCGCTAGGGCTACGGCAGCCCAGTCTTCTCATATCACAAGAGGATTATATGAAGCTTCGTTCTTTATGTTGAGTATTCTGATCAGTCAAACACTGATCCTCGGCAAAACAGTGGTCTCCTGAAGGGGAAGTCAACTCGGATTATACAAGCTTGATAAAAATCCACAAGTTATTTCCTCTGTTGAACTGAACACAAGCAACATGGACTTAAAAGTAAATCACAGGGACAGTGGGCCACTTGATACACGTATATGCCATCCTTTATAGAGCTGTGATGAGCAGTTCAGCCTCCAGGTTCAGGAACAGGTGGGTGTTGTTCCCACCTATTAGGCAGCATCTTCATGCATGAATGTACATTTAACCCCTTTCCCACTCAAATCATCCAACAGCACCAGGGTATAAGTTCAATGTCATCAGCTTTAATCGTTTACACTAAATTTTTATGTTAAAAGAAACCATTCTTGCTGCTAATTGTAGATAAGGCCTATCATGAAGGTATGCTCCAGGTCAATAGCTTTCCTTGATTGGCATAGGTTTCTTTGATGTAATGCACCGAGGCAAGTTATTGACCATTGTATTATGACCAGAAAAGGATTAAACAGCAGCCTGCTTTCTTAGTTCAAGACAAAAATTAACATACGAGGACAAACATACAGTCCTACTTTAAATAGTGATCCTTATTTTATGCGACCACTCCAATGAGAAACCCCCTGTCTTCTGAGACTACCTATTTAGCATACTTTACTATAAACTTTTCATCTCATATCTTTATCTCCTATCACTAAGAGAGCCAAAACGCTGAGAAAGGGACACTCTTGGCGCTTTTTGCCGAGGAACGTCAAGGAATTTTGTACAGAAATCCTTTTCTTGGCATCTCCTGGCATATTTGCCAAGAAATGCCAAGGTCTGCTGCAATGCTACTGTCCCCTTGACATTTCTTGGCAAAAGTGCTGAGAAATGCCGAGGTACCTTTCTCCTTTATCCTTACCTCGGCGTTTCTCGGCAAAAATGCCGAGAAATGCCGAGGTACCATTCACCTTACTCCTTAGCTCGGCATTTCTCAGCATTTTTGCAGAGAAATGCCAAGGTAATGTCTAGAGGGAAAAGCATCTTGGCGTTCCTTGGCATTTTTGCCAAGAAATGACTAGGTATGGATTGGAGATTTGAATACCTTGGCGTTTTTAAACATTCTATGAAAAAGATATTCATGAAAAGTACTGTTAGGTATTTTTAGGGTAATGCGAAACAAGACAGACACCATTTATTCACTCTCGGCATTTTTGCCGAGAAAATGCTAAGGTAAGAATGAGGGAGAAAGGTACAAGGCAAAAATATCGAGGGGAGAGAACCATTGCAGTAGACCTCGACATTTCTCACCAAAATTGCTGAGAGATGCCAAGAAAAGGATTTTTGTACAAATTTCCTTGGTATTTCTCGGTAAAAAGTGCCGAGAGAGGCCCTTTCTCGGAGTTTTGGCTCTCCTAGTGTACTATAGACATTTGAAAAAAAAAAAAAAAAAATCCAGGAAGGCTTTCAACAGCAACCATACCCAAAAACATTACTCGGGTGCATGACATGGTGGTGGCTGATTAATAATTGACCACTCGACATATTGCCAGTGTTGTCAGCATCTATCATGAGAGGGTTGAGTACATTATCACCCAGGAGTTGGGAATCATAAAAGTTTCTGCAAGATGGGTGCCAAAGCTCGTGACAGTGGATCAGAAACGTGTCAGATTCCTGGTGTCCTGTGACAATTTATGCCATTCTGAAGCTGACCCCGATGATTTTTTTGCCCGATTATAACCATGGATGAGACCTGGATTCATCACTTTGAACCAGAAACCAACATTCAGTCTAAACAATTGAAGCATCCGGGATCCCCACCACCAAAAAAAGCCAAGTCGGTTCCTTCTGCTGGAAAGGTGATGGCTTCAGTCTTTTGGGATTCCATGGGTATTCTGCTCATTGACTATCTTGAAAAAGGCCAGACTATCAATGGAAGATATTATGCTGACCTACTGAGACAGTCGCATGAAGCTGTCAAAGCTACGTCATGGGGAATGCTCACTAAATGAGTCCTGTTCCGCCAAGACAATGCTCCTGTTCACAAATTGGCGGTTGGCATATCAGCAATCCATGATTGTGGCTTCGAACTCATGACCATCCCCCTTATTCACCTGATTTATCCCCATCAGACTTCCACCTGTTTCCCAAAATGAAAAAGGAACAAGCCGGTCACCATTTTCGTAGTAATGATGACGTCATTTCCACTGTGAATGTCTTTTATAGGGTAGCTGAACAAAAATTTCTTCTTGACCAGCATCCAGGCCTTGCAGCATCACTAGCAACACTGTGTAAACCTGGAAGGGGACTATGTATAGGAATAAATGAAAACCAACAATTTTGTATGGCTCTTTCACACTTAGGTTTAGAACTTTTCAGCCAGCCCTTGTATATGTACACTCACAGATAAAACTAGACCTGTTGGTACACTTAAACTCAGATGATTTATATACTACATGTATGTGTATGCTGGTCTTAAATAGGAACCTGGTCCATCATAAGATGCATCTCTGACAAAAATTTGGTAAAGCTGCAGTCAATATTTTTTGAGATATTGCAGTAATGTTGTCATGGTTGACACCACTCAAACACCCTTCAAATAAATACATTAAAAGTTTCACAAAAAGTTAAAAAATAATCAGAGGAAGGTGGTTTTCAACATGATCCTGGTCCGTCATAAGGTTCTTCTGCGACAAAAATTTGGTAAAGCTACAGAGAATATTTTTGAAGATGTTATGGTAATGTCGTCCCGTAGTGCCCTACTCAGATGGCTTTGAAATAAATACTTCAAAAATTTCATAAAAAGTTAAAAATAGCATTCAGAGAATGGATTACCATCCCCGCCCACAATTTTTTTTCCTCAATTCTGCATTTTTGGGGGTGAGACTTTGCAGCAAAATACTTTACATACAATTTCCATATTGTTGTCTATGAAATGAAAGAGCAGTTTTGGATGTGTTCTAGGGGCAGGTCCTCATGACAGAGACTACTGTACTGTATGTCACTCATACGGCCATCAAATACACACTTCAAAATTTTCGTAACAAGTTAAAAAATTACAAGAGGAAGCTGGTTTTCAATAGAAATGTGGTCCACTATAATGTGCATCTCCGAAAAAAAAAAAATTGGTGAAGCTGCATTGGAACATTATGGAGATATTAAGGTAGCATTGTCCCCTTGTGCACCACTCAGACGGCATCCAAATAAATACTTTAAAGTTTCATAAAAAGTTTTAAAAAAGTCAGAGGAAGCTGGTTTTAAATAGGATTCTGGTCCATCCTAAGATACATCTCTGACAGAAATTTGGTAAAGCTGCAGTCAATATTTTTTGAGATATTGCGTTAACATCGTCAGGGTTGACCCCATACATTAAAAGTTTCATAAAAAGTCAGAGGAAGCAGTTTTTTTTATAGAAGCATGGTCCATTATAAGGTCCTTCTGTGAAAAAAATTTGGTACAGTTACGGTAAATATTTCTTGAGATATCGCAGTAATATTGACAAGACAGATGGACGTCTCTAGTATGCTACACTTATGTAGAAAAACATGACCCATATTCATAAATTTCAAACCTAACAATGACAGCAAAGAGATTCCACAGTCACCAAAGCATCACCATTTATCTTCCAATACCAATATGAAATACAAATTTCACCCTCACTAGAGGTTGGCAGTCACCCATAAAGGCAACTGGTGGTTTCAAACCAGTCCTCTCAACCTTTGAAAAATTCTTCCGGTTGTGGCTCAGAATAACACTCTGAGCCACACCCAGGCGGACGGACAGACAGACAGATGACAAAGGGGACAACAATTCCCTCCCGCACTTTATGTGCTGTGGGTAAATGTGATAACAGAAAGCTGGTTTTCAATAGGAACCTGTTCCATTATAAAGTGCATCTGTGATAAAAATTTGGTACAGCTGCGGTGAATATTTTTTGAGAAATCACAGTAACGCAGACAAGACACACGATGCAGGGGATGACAATACCCTCCGGCACTTTATGTGCCAAAGGTAATAAAACCAGAACTGTCATAACATTTAAACTTGAATAATGTGTGTACTTAACATTCACTGACAAAATTAGAATGGTCATGACCCGCCGACTGGAAACTCATACTTTGCACACACATATGGGCCCTGTGACCTTGAATATGACATCAAGGTCACCAAAAAAATAAGGTCAAGACATAGTGTCAATGTACAAAAGAGGTATATTTGAGTTTGATGAGGCCAGTAACTTATGAGATATTTTGCTTGCAAGGATTCTACAATGGATGGACAGTCACACAGTTGGACGGCTAGTCGGCCAGTTGGGGGAACAATCTGACAGGCTGAAAACAGTATACCCCAAACTTTTTTGTGGAGTGTGTAATTATCCTCTGCTGATCAAACTGAAGTTATACATAAATTTCAGAGAAAAGAATAAGCTGATATATATGTTTGTAACATGACAGGGAATGTTAACTTGGAAATGAATAAGGTCAAACCTGCATGACATTCAGAGAATATGTACTTTACATGTATGTTTGAGCCACAAACACATTACACTACTCTCACTCACCAAGCTGTAACATGTGTATCAGAATATACAGACATTAAATATGCAATAGTGTGAGTACTTCAAGTGCTGTTATTTCTTGGGGTATATTTTCTTATCTGCTAAAATATTGATGAAAGTAGATGTCTCCAACTTTATTACTTCATGCTAGCAGTTCTATAATTTACGAAGCTTTGATGGACACATGCAATGCTTTTAGGCTGTGGACCTACATGAAACCAGGCTTCGTCCAATGTCAAACTGAAGGCACTGTGGTCAACTTTTCAAGAGTTAGCAGCGAAAAGCTCTATCCCTAGCAAAATATAGACATTGACAATTGAAATATTTATTCCACAGTCAAGACAGTGTTGTCATCCCAGCACCGTTTGGTCAGGATAGAGTTTCATGCCAGGTATATACATGTATGTAAAAGGAGATTGTTTACTGATATTGCTTCATTCTACAACCAATTTACTGTACACAATCTGCCACCAGGAAATCTGCTGTATTGCCAATATGCACTTTACGCAAACCTGAAAAGATACATGAAGGAAGATATATGTTGTCATGGTTACATGACTCTCTTTTTTCACCTGCTATTAAGTTTTTTGGGGGGCTTTCTTTCATCCCGAGGTAAAGTCAGACACTCAGGCATGCAGCCTATATACTACTATCATCCTTGTATTACATTTTAATATGTAAAGATGGGATATCGGTTCTGCTTGTCTTATGTTTGGGATCCTAAATCTCCAATACCAAGCTAAAACAGATGTACATGTACTGTCCTGACCTTGTCCTGGTGGAGGTGGTGTTTGTGTGGGGAGGAACAATTACACTTCCACAGAAATGTACCTCCCAAGTAGACAATATTTTTTACCTTGATACCTTGGATGGGTTTTCAATAGTCAATGTGGTGCTGTACAGGTAGACTAGAAGAAGTTAACAGCACCTCAATAGATTTTTTTAACCCTTTTGTTCTATAAAGCAGCCAGAACTGGGTGGAGGTGAAATGTTGTCTGCTGCAATGATTTTTTATTAATTTTAGTGCAAATGAAGAGCATTTCCCAGGTCAACAGCCTTCTCTGAGGCAGGTTGGGTGCTTAGAACACAAAGTCCCAAGGAAAGCTGTTAACTTAGTCTTAACACAAGGGGAGGGGGGAGGGTTGATAGGTCGACCTGTGTAACAATTTTTACTGACTTGCCTTTGAAGCAAACATATTTTGCTACTTTTAAAACTAAAGGTGAACAATTGTACATGTGGAGCCACCTACACAGTCCGGTACCCTAACTCATAAGCAGCACCCAAAGAAGTTCTAGGACAACCAATCAAATGGAGAAAAGGTCAACGTGATCTTCCAATCTGCTTGGCTGATCATGATCTGAATAAGTCTTGTGCCAAAAATAGGACAAAATCTAGTAATGCATCCTGTTTAGGCCAAATGGTTGTGCACACACAGAGGTATTGACACATATGGAGGCACAGTTATGGGCACAGAGATACTAGTAGGTTGATGCAAAGAGAGAGGCAAAGGAAACAATATACTAGAACCTGCAGCTCTGAGCAGGACGCATAAAATATTCAACACTTTTGCTCACGTCAGGGAGGTTTGATCAAGTGATGGGGAAAAAAACTTGAAGCAAACAGAAACAACTTTTATACCTTTGTATTTCCTATAAATTTAGGTCAATACCATGGCAACATGTACCAGACATAATACACTGGACACTATAAGTGAGTTTTTTTGTGCGAAAAAAATTATGCATCCTCTGAGCGGGCGCCTCTCACCAGTGGCCACCCCTCTAAGAGGGCCACTATTCTTCTGCAGAAAGTCTGACCTTGACCCCTGACCTAATGGTTATCCCTTAGCAAATTAAATGGAAGTCTCACCTGGGTAAATAATGACCAAGTTTGATGGACTTCAATCATACCCATTTGAAGATATGGCAGGGAAACCATTTTATTTTGCAAGGCATTGTGACCTTGACCAATGACCTGAAGTTCATCCACAATCATATGGAAACAATTCCCAAAATCTTTGGAGTATTTGTACCAACAGTTTCAAGTGAATCTTGCTTATAGCTTTGAAGAAGTCAAAATGTGAACAACCATTGCAGATAAACCAAAAAAATACAAACATTAAAAATCCAAAAAATATTGGACCATGACCATTTGAACCTACCAGATGTACATCCCCACCAAGTTTGAAGTGAATCTGGCAAATTGTTTTGGAGAAGTTGCACATGTGAATTAGCATTGCAGTCCCCATTGACTTACCTACTGATCAAGAGGAATGTATGCAGTTTGACCTTTCAAGGTCATTCAGGTTTAAAATAAACCACACAAATGGAAAGCCTGTAGGTACTTTCCTATTAATGTTGAATTGTAACCCTGGGGGTACAGTGCACCATTAAGAATGTATTTAAGCCAATATGTAAAAATTGCCAAGCCAGCAGAAAAATGCAACAAGGATTTGTCCTTGACTTTTGACCTCATGGTTCTATATTATTATATGAAAAAACTTCTCAGACCCATAGGTTATCTGTACCAAATTGGGAGGCAATAGGTCAAGAGGAGACAGAAATATAAGGAAATAAGGTACGTGTAGACAGCCGATGATGGGACTCGACACTATATGCATCCCCTCCTTCAGGGGATGCATTATGATACTGAAATAGATACCACTGTCAAAAACTGTCAACAAAGTTATTAAAGAGTTAAAAATCTCAAATTCAAAATGAAGACTTTTATTGCTGGCATGCAGGAATGATCCAGATGTATCCTACACAATGAATATAAAAAGGCTGGAAAAAGGTGTGCTGGCCATCCACCTATCAGTGCTGCCATTCCCCCTTTCATCTGCATGCCCTCCAAATCTGATAGAACCAAGCAGTGAATAGAAACATCCAGCCCTGATGCTGGTAAATCCATGATGAAATTGGATTGTACTGAGGGTCTGAGCCACAATGCTGGCATTTTCCCCTCCATTGCTTCTATCCGGTCCATGTCGTGACCCTTTCAATCAAAACCTCCATTTTCTCTGCTCCAATGATCAATCCTGGTCCGTGTGTAGTTTTGGCTCCTGTGCACCATCATGCACATCACAGCCTATAACCGGATCTGATTCTACATACACTTGCAAAGATTCGTGCAAACCTGGTCGACTGGAAAACATACAGCACCGGTCACTTAGCAGGAAAACGATCAGTTTTCACTTCATTTCCAAGCTGTATTACTAACTGTAGCTACTGAAATGTTATGCTTATTTTGCGTTTTTTAAATGGCCTGTGTCAAAGAAAAAGTTTGTATTAGCTCGTCTCACCCCTATCATTTCTACCTGTATGTGTATTTGCAAACAAAGCACGCAAATTCAGTTCCTGCTATCAGGACAATAATTCCTGTAATATAATGTACATGCATAAGCAAAAATTAAACAGCAATTGCACACTCCAATTAATCTGAAAAAGATGCAACAAACCAAGCAGTTCTCACTTTGTTTCTAAGTTGGGTCATAAACGATTGTTACTGAAAATTATGTGCTAGCACCTGCAATAAATGGACTGTTTTGCAAACATACCCTAAGATGTCATCATTTCTGCTTCATCCTCATTTTGAACACTACAACTTTATAACGGCAGGCCTAAATTTTAAAATTGTAAAATTTTAAAATGAAATGTTTTCCCTGCCTGCCAAACATGTGTAATTTTTTCATGTGACAGGGAACAAACAATCATTTTTGTTTGGCCTACGCCAAACTAGAAATTTCTTTAGCAAAGGCAGCTGCAGTATGATTCTGGGCAGCAAAAAAAAAAAAAAACCTGACCATGCTAGGCCCATGCCAGGTTTAACAGTGTACACCAATGGAGTTTATCTTGGGTATAGCTTTATCCTACACATACATGTACATGTATAACAGAAAAAAAATCATTGTTAAATTAATTAGTTTCAAGATAATTTCGGACAGAGAATCTTATTTTTCAACAGAAGTATTGATATTCCCTCTGGTAATATATATTGGAAGGAACTAATGAATAAATTATCAGATTTCAAAGAAGTATTTTGGGCTCTTACAAAGACCAAACATCGACTGACCAAAACAGGAATAAAAGTGGTACAGCAATTGATTTTTTTCACCAAATTAAGCAATGAATTATAAATTCCCCTGACACATTTGTTTGTGTTTATACCAGAATACACACAATCACTTGTCCACAGAAATGATACGTGCCCCAACCAGAGGCCTGAAAAAATACTTGTCTGCAAAATAACTGTCAGTCTGTCAAGATATGATACTACAGACGGGATTACTTTTGGCAGAGCACTGACACAATAGAGAGCGCCATCATCTTATTGTATTACATTGGAGAGAGCATTACAAACAGTAGCTAGTAAAATGATCTTATTGAATTATGTTTAGCGGACCACTGATACAGTAGACAGTAAAACGATCTTATTGAATTACTTTTTGTGGCACATGGATACAATAGACAGTATAACTGTCTTGTAGAGTTATGTTTGCCACTAATTAAAAAAAAAAAAAAAGTCGAGACAATCAATAAGGCTCCCTGCAACCCTTTGTGTCCCAGCATTTATTATGCAATGGATTTAAGCATTCCCGGCATTCTCAGGCCCACATGGTTCAAGTCGTGTCCCGACCGTGGAGTGATGCTATTTATAGAGGATCTGGTGACTTATCCTGGGCTAACGCTAAGCATTAGCCAGTTAACCACTGGCTAAAAAGGTGTGAACCGGTTAATAGTTTTGTCATCAATTAGCCAAACTGGCTAAAGGATGTTGCACATATAAATTAAGATTGTACACAAAAAATGTGGCTACAAGTTCTCAATTTATTAGAAACTGATCATTATACCTAAATCTGGTTGTTTTTGGCAAATAAAATGTGCTTGATTTTTTAGCAAAAAATGGCTCATGCAATAAAATCCTTAGATCTAGCCCCAAATAGTATCTCCAAAATTTAATTTGGCTAAGTCTGGCTAATATGTTTTCAGCTAAGTTAGCCAGACTGGCTAAAACGATAAATTTTCTAGTGCCAGCCCAGCTTATCTGTTGAGATAACAGGTCGCCTTTCAGTGGTAAGTTGGCGATGGAGTCAACAGCCTTCTTTGGCTCACTTTGGACAGAGCAAAGCTCCTGACCTAAACCACTCATCTTTCTAGAACCACATGCATAGTGGTACCTGAATGAAACTTGAAAACCCTTTCCCATTAAGATCACTTTAATGCGCCCAGATGTAAATTGTCGACTCATCTGCCTTGATGTTTTACTTAAATTTCTCAATACTAGAATTTTTTTTTTTGCTGATATTTGTTTGAAAGACCATTCATGATGGCATGCCCCACATTGCATCCAGCCCATGCCAAGGAAAGGTATTGACTCAGTCGCACTCTGACCTGGAATGGGTTAAAGGTTTTCATTAAATAACAAAATTTCAAATTCAGATCACTATGAAAATTCAGATCTGCATGACTTTACTGTGGTTATTGCAATGAAGGAGTTAACTTGCCAGACACTGTCCACACTGCAGGCCTAAAAAATAGACATTACATATACACAGTCTTCCATTTCAAACACTGCCAATCTTTCATCGGGGAATTGATAACATGGACATATAAACGGTTTTGGTGAACATGATCCCTCAGCACTGGTGGTCTCTGTGGCCAGGTTTCACTCCACATCCTAGGCATCTATACGTTCCTACTGATCATCTTCATATCTGGTTATTGAATCCCCGCACCATGCTGAATGTTACCTCCAGAATTGTCTTGAGTGTCGGTTTATTTATCATATAAACGTGCTTGTAGCATCATCAAGGAAAGCAGTGTTCTTAGATCATGCCTAGTCCTTAAGTGAAGCCACAAGACACCCTGCATCTAACAGCTATGATGTGCTGGATCTGTTTCATCAAAGCTTGTTGTTCTGCGCGTACCCCACCTTCTAACGCCGCCAGCTCTATCAATGTTCAGAGGACCCTGATGCATAACGTAAAATGTGGTGATGAAACGGATTAATAATGACGGTTTATGTGGCACACAAAATACATGTACGCAGGAAAAGGAAGGTATCACAGTCCCAAACATCTCCTGATCAAGATGCAACCACAAGAAGTCTGTACTGGCTGTGTGTGGCCACTGTCCTGGGATACCACCTGGCTTGAACAGCACTGCTCAAATCTATGACATTAATTTCTTTGTAAATCTACCTGTGATGGAAGGCCACCTGCTGAAGGTGGATATTTTGTCTGCCAGAAGGGATGGACATACAAAGGAGGTGCTAATGACCATGCAGCAAAGGCCATAATTGATCCTATGTCCCTCAAATCAGCTGAAACTGGCTGCTGGTAAAATGTTGTTGGTTTAACTGTTTTTTAATTAATACATGTATAAGTGTGATAATAATAATAATTAAAAAAAAAAAAACAATGACCAAAATGACCTTCAAACTCCTCATCCAAGGTGAAAATATGATGATCCCTAAGGATCTTGAAATTAGGTCAAGATCCGCAAATGTCAAACTCAGCCAAGCTTCCAATGAGGTACTTCTCCAGTACAAGTTTCATGACAGTGGCTCTTGCGTCCACAAGGGGGATGCAGGGATACACACATGCACTTAAGGATATACCGATATGACAGTACCCCATAAGGCTGAGGAAGGTAAAAAAAAAAAAAAAAAAAAAAAAAAAAAAAACCAAAAAAAAAAAAAAAAAAGAGAGAGAGATGCAGACTAATTCTGTCAGAACAGCATGCCCCAAGTCAAAAGCTTTCCTCAGGACAAGCTGGGTACCAACCCATCCCCAGGAAGGCTGTTGACTCAGTTTTAATTCAATGGGGAAACAGTTAAAGACGCTCATTAATAGAGGCTTACTCTCATTAAAAACTGTTTTCTTGTGGTCCAAAAGATAACTCTGCATCATTTGTCTGTCAGATCATCTATGCGACATTGTATGTGTGCTGTTGGATCCAGGTTATGCTGTGCACATGTGAAGTATATAGTAACATGCAAGGCTCTGGAAATCCTGTGCTGGGATTTAGTGAAAAACAGTTTACAGCATGCTAATTTCTTTTTAACCCTGAAGCATCTGTGTGCTAGTATTTGGCATACAACTCTTTTCAATTGAAAATGACCAAGAAGTATTTGGTCTCATCCTCATCAAGATTACCTGCTTTTCCTTTTGTATATAAACACGAGTCATGCTTTTTTAACCCTTTCCCACCCAAAGTACTCAAACGTAAATTGTCATCTGCCTTATACATTTCTACATGTACTTCAATTTTTCATAACCAGAAATCATTTCTGCTGAGATTTGTATTTAACACCATTCACAATGGCCCTGCTATGATTAGGGTGCATCACACCCAACCCACATCAAAGTATACTATTGACTCAGTTGTACTCTTACCAGGAGAGGGTTAAACTCAAGAATAACATGTCGTTACTCACTTTCCTTCTATGACACATTCTGGGTTCAATGTGCCTCAAATATGCCAATTATGGACGGATAATCACTTTAAATCAGGAGAGTTAAACATTTCATCCTCAATGTGACTTTTCCTTTTTAAGTTTCACTTTTTTAATCACTGTTTGGACACCATTATCACTAATCAACCTCTTTCTGCAAAAGAAAAAAAATAATATAAAATGAAAAATAAATTTTGAAAAATGTGGTTTGTCTCCCGCCCACACACTTGATATGGGTCAGTTCTTCTCATTGCTCTTTAAATTTTGCTTCTCACAAAGCACATAAACTGCTTGGCCTCTACAGCAGCATCTACTGCTTCTGTAACAGCATATAGGAGTTTCTTCTTTTGAGAGACCACACCCATGGTGCTTCAAAAAGTGCTCGAATAGAGCAGGTTTTCTCTCAATGAACATTAAGTAAAAGGCAAAAATAGCACTTGGGACCTGAAATGTGAAGCATTAAAGGGCAGGTGTCCTTTCACCACAGTGGTCCCTCAAAGGAAGGATTATGCTGGTCTTGAAACTCACTATGCCTCGCTTGACCATGCAATGTTTTTGAATAGCCTAAGAAATCATACTCCAGCGGCCTGTTGATTAAGTCATCCTGTGACTTCCTGGCAAATCACTCTACAGACCTGTGTCAGAGACATGTTACAACTGCCTGGCATGCCACATTATAGCTACCTCACAGATCATACTATAGCTGCTTGACAAGTCATACTACTGGTGCTTGGCACATCATATTACAGTAGTCTGGCAAGTCATACTATAGCTGCCTGACAAGCCATGCCATATAGCCACCTGACAAGTCTTACTATACCTTCCTGGCAGGTCATACTATAGGTGACTGGCAAGACATACTAAAGCCACCTGGCAAGTCTTACTATAACTAAGGGCCTGTATTTTTCCGTTTCAAAAAACTAGAAATTCCGTTTGACCAGCCAGAAATTTCCAAATTCTGTTTCAGTAGTTCTCTTTGTATGTAAAACACATTAAGGCAAAACAGCAAATTCCGTTTCAGAGGTGACAAAAATTCATTATTCCGTTCCGTTTCCATTAAAAACTGAAAAATACAGGCCCTAATAACTTCCTAGCAGGTCATTCTATAGCTGACTGGCAAGTCACACTATAGCTACCTGGCATTTCATACTACAGCTGCCTGAGAACTCATACTATAGCTGAGTAGCAAGTCATACTATAGCTGCTTACAATACATAAAAACTGCCATTAGGCAACTGTAGCATGACTTAACTGACAAGCACTTATGGTAAATTAAGACTCTGCTTGGTAGCATAGTTGCTTGTAGAAGTGCCATGAGGCATTTGGATTACAAGAGTTATATTTAATTCTGTATGAGTATATGTGAAAATATGTAATTGGTATTAATAGTACATTGACACACCAAGAAATTGTCGATCAATGCTTTGCCATCAGACAGTTCTGAAGTAGAGGGCTGTGTGTGAACAGTACGTGCTCAGGTCACCTAAGCTTATTCATCAAATCAAAGCTCTGTGACCTTGGGAATGAGGTCAAGGTCACCCATCTTCAAATGTAACCGTGCCCTTATAGAGGGCTTTAATCCTGTACATGTACATCAAAGTCATAGCTCAAAAAACTTGATATATCATGCAGAAAGCAGATTCCACAACAATGGTCCAGTTCGATAGGAAAGATGCACTTACTAGTGAGTACCCAAATTGAAAAAATTTGTTAAAAATCAAGAATACACAGCACTGCCACCTAGTGAACAACTTTGCTTGACCCTTTCTCAAGGAACACTTCAACCAAGTTTCAGCTTAATCTGAGTGATGGTTCTCGAGATGAAGTCGAAAATAGCAAACATGAGGACTGTGACAGTCCTATGCTCAGCCGACATGTACATATACGCTTGTGATTTTTTAGATTTGCACTAGATGGGTGGACAGTCTGAAAACAAAAAGGGTGCCCCATGGGACGGACCCTTAAAAAACGAGAGAGACCCATGTGCCTTGTGCTCTGCTGACATATAATCTGATGACTATCAGCAAAAATTGATTTCTGGAAGTTCATTCCCTCCATGACCCTGAGAAATTAGTCAAGTCTAGTTCCACTTAATACCACCATAACTCCAAACATTCATGGACTTTTGTTTGCATAATACTCCGTTACTTGTATATTGATAAATGTGCACAAGTTCTGACATGATGACCACAAAAAAAAAAAAAATCATTTTATGAAATGTATTCCCTCCTTTACCTTGAGAAAGTAGGCCAAGATCACTCATATTATGCAATATGAAACTTCTATATATGATATACACTTGTAGTATATTTGGTATTCTTAGTCTTCTCATTTCTCAACATGTCAAATTTAGTGTCCTTTACTATGTCCTTGATGACCTTGACAAATAGGTCAAGGTCATCCAAAATTTTACCCCCAAAAGTTGATTGGCTGAATGCTTGCATATATGGTGTACATTTTGAAGTTCCATCACAATTTATGATCAAATAAAGCATTTAATGTACTTTTAAGACCTATGAGGTTAGTTCCACTTAATACCACCAGTGGCACCACCACGACTCCATAAAAGTCATAAACTTTTGTCTGTATAATATTCCTGTAATGATATATTGATGCATGTGCATCAATTTCAGATGGATGGACCATAACAAAAATATCTTTACCTGAAATGTATTACCTTCATGGCCTCGCGAAAGTAGGGCAAGGCACCCATATTATGCAATATTAAACTTCTGCATACGATACACATTTAGTATTGCTAGCCTTCTTATTTCTTTATATGTAGAAGTTAACATTCTTTACTGCATCCTTAATCATCTTGAAAATTAGGCCAAGGTCATTCAAAATCTGAAAAAAATTTGACTATTTGCCTAGTGCATATTTGGTGTAAATTTAGAAGGTGTACCTCAATTTGTAATCAAAATGATGAATTTTAATGTACTTTTTACACCTGTAATGCGTTCCACTTCACACCACCAATGGCGCCACCATGACTCCACACATCATGGACTTTTCTGTATAATCATGTTTCTGTAATGGTATATTGACATATGTGTACAAGTTAGATGTAATGACCAGAATAGAAAAAAAAATCATTTCCTGAAATGTATTCTCTCCATGATCTTATATTAAGAAAGTAGGTCAAGGTTATCCATATTATCCAACATAAAACTTCTACATATGACATACATCTGATATATTTGGTATCATTGGCCAATTTTGGCCTTACTCTTTCTCAACATACTGAATTTAAGGTGTTTTCAACACCTTTTGGTCCATATCTTTCATAATACTGTGGGTGGCACCACTCAATTTCTACATATTTTTTTTGTCTTTTTGCCTCATTGCCATCCCTATCAAGTTTTATGATTCATGAAAAACTCTTCAAAACACAACATTCTCGATATTTTGCCATCTTGGCCCATACATTATGTATCATAATAGGTGGCACCGCCAATATTAAACATGACCTATGTTTTCATTCACTTGATAAGTCCTGAAAGTAACATGGAGATAACTTGAAAACTGCGGAAGCTGTATTAGTGTCCAAAACTAAAAAGTTTACAGACAGACAGACAGACATACGTGATCCCATAAGTTCTGCAACATATGGTCAGCAGAGATAAAAGAAAAAGAAAAGAAATCTGAAATTTTATTTTGAAATTGCAGAGCACTCTTAAATGATGAAATATTGATACCAAATATTCTTTTACTTTTACAATTAGAGTATGAAATTGTGTTTTTGCAAATCAATTTAGTCAGGCGCATGACTTACATCCTTCTGTAAAGATGTGCGTAAAACCTGAGACAACTATCAGATTAAACAAATAAAACCACAAATACCCATTACGTGTGGATCTATGATATATAATCCTAACAAATATTGACCAAATGGGAAGGAAAGGAACCATGCATCTAAAAAACAAGTCCCAGAACACCTCAAATAAAACAGGTAAAAACAAATCTCTCTAAATCAATGGGCAGATTAAATTTCTAGGCATTTGCTTTCCTTATTTCACATGAAGCTACTTTGATTCCACCTCAGGCATGTTTTTGCTCCAATCACATCTAACGACAGAAGAGCTTTAATGACTCATGTGTATTGTATTAAAGTAATCTGACTCTTCTCCAAAGATCCGAGGTTGTTACTTTTTCTCATGGACACACACTGCTGAGTGCGCATGAGAGTTCATGAATATTTTATATCTCAGAGAAACCAAATCCCAGCCGAAGACACCAAACTTCGATGCATATAATCTACCCACACCATCGGAACTTAGAGCCCAAAAGAGTCCTTCATCTATTGCAGGTGCACCATTGGGGTATTGGTGAGCAGATATGCATAACTGTATTGTATGCACCAAGAATAGAACGATGGATTGCTATGCAAATATCTGGCTGGCAAATCAAATATGTTTTATTGAAAGTAATTACCCATTAAATGGCCTTTGTCGAGGCTTTGCCAAAGAGTTTAATCTGATCACACTGAGCCTACCCTTTACCGTGAACCTCAGAGTATTGAATGATTAAGATGTATGCAAATGAGCCCAGTATGCAAATGAGTCCAATATTGGCCAGGCCTACATATGGCGGAAATTATATTGGCAGATGGAGCTTTCCGTTTTGACATGGTCTGCTGCCAATAATCCATAGTTGCATCAACATCAGCTGCTCTTCCATTAATCTCAAGAAGGCTACGTCTTGACCGTCTTGACTGATGCGTCAGGAAAAATGTGACTAATAATGATAATACAGGGGTCAAGACTACTTTGTTACCCCTGGTCGTGATCAAGTGTGGTTGGTAAAGGGTATCTTCAGTTGACAAGAGATTAACCCTTTTGTGTTACAAAGTTTCCATAATGTTCCCAATCCCTAATTTTCCATGTTAAGAAAGCTTCCATAATGTTTTCAATTCTTCATTTCCCACAGTACCAGTTTCCATAATGCTCAGTCCCTAATTTTCCATATATTGACCCATATTTAAGATAAGAATTGGATCCAAGTTCTTTATGGAAGAACTTTCACTCAATACCAATATGGCTAGTCAGTCAGTGGTTTTTTGCATTAATTGCCTGGCAAATAACACACTATAATATATATAAGACTATGTCACCACAGTATAGAATGGGTTCAGGTCCATCCCAAGGTCTGTTTCTGTCATTTTTTGAGGGCGCCCATCATCATATGTTTACTGTTGGACTTGAGAGATAAAAACGTCTAAATCCCTGGGTGGTTCAAAAAAAACCCCCAAAAACTTTGGCAGTTTTGCCAACAAAACAAGATAACATTCTCACTCTCCGAGGCCTGTCATATATGTACATGTACAGCTTAATATAGTGATGCTCCTTTGGATCATGCCATTGTAGGATTTAAGTGGCCACATAAAGCAGGTGGTCTCTAATAAAGGTCAAGCAACAGGGAAAAAGACCACACTCTAGACCTGATAAATGTGGTGTTGAAAGGCAGGTTCAAAATTTTGTTATATGGTATCATACAGGTAATTATAAAAGAACCTTTCCAGTAAAATGAGCATTGATAGTCTGAAGGAAAGAAAAGGGTTGAATAAGGGCCTCTCTGGGACCATCAGCATAAACAAAGGGCACTTCAGTCCAACATGAATTAACAATTGGCCTCTGAATAAGACAATAGTTGATAAACAAATATACAGTAAGATGTGAGCTTGGTATACAAAATAAGGTTTAAAATGGGTATTTTTGTAACATAAAGGTTTTCAAAGACTCGTCAGTATTTTTGAGGAAAAGGGTTAATAAAGCTCATTACTTTTATGCAAAATGATGGGGTCTTGCTAACATAAGGGGGGTCAAGTAACTATGGCTTATTAATTACATATTGTTTTCAGCAGGATATGGGTTAAAATAGTCTTTCATTGCCAGAAAAGGGTTAATAAAACCACTGGAATTTCATGCTTTTGAACGTTTATGAGGACCATAGAGCACCCAATGCTGAAGCCAGCCTATCTAGCAGCAGACACAAGGACTTCAAAGCACCCTGATGCCCTCTCCACAGGCACCCTGTGGCTCACACAAACCAGCCCCATTCTGCTTCATCAATGAGAAACCCATCACTGAAATGACTTGTGGGTGGTTCCCTGCATCTGCTCTTACCATAGCAGTGGATTCACTTGACTTGCCTGTGTAACTAACAATTTACTTTAGTATATAAACATGCTGCTGGGTGCCAAAGCTAAGTCTTGGTGTGATTGTGATAGGTTTGGTGGTGTATTAGGAAAGCATATTTGTGTGGAGAGCATTAAATGTATAATTGTACATGTACATGTCTATATAAACACTTGAGAAAACTTCTTAAGGTCTAAGGTCAGGACATATCTACAAGACAACAGCTGACTTTTGCTCTTTGGAAATCACTGTAAGTTCCTGCCATCTTTGTCTGACTTCCTACAATTATCAAATGGTCACCAGCATTTTCTACAAAAATTAACTTTCCAGGATCATTTTTACCTCCTTTGATCTCTCTCCTTATGTTGTCAATGTAAGGTATTAACTCACTTTATCTTCATTTGAATCCCAAGATCAAAGACATCGGGAACATATCATAAATTGTGTCTGTTGCACTTTTGCATCAATTGTAACATAGCAAAAGAAAATATGCACAAAAAGCTTTCATCTGGCTCTTCTTTGATGGAAAAAAAGTGAACTTTTCCCTGTGTAGTCATCTCCTTTTGCTTCTGTTATCAATGTGGTTTTCATATATAGGGTATGCAGGGAGGAACACAAGCACAGGTTGGCAGTCTCTGTGGCCTGTGTCAATATTCAAAGAACTTGTATGATACTAGTGAAAAGCAGAGGAAAGAAAATGAAAAGAAAGTGAAACAGAGAGCATGCATGTCCGGGGGGGGGGGGGGTGTTACTCCCATTAGTGAAGATACTGGGTATGTGCCGCTCTGAAGGTCCCTCTTTTTAGCGAAATTTCCCTAACAAAGGTCCAGTATTTTGACAAAAATTCCTTAAAAAGGGGTAATTCAAAATTCTCTTTTGTGGCCCAAAATTTGGGAAAATTTGCCTGACTTAGGTCGAAATTTTCTTTCTGTAGCACTTTTCTTGCCAATTTGGGACCACATTTTCTGCTGTTTCAGTTAAAAAATTCCCTAACAAAGGTATCATTTTTGTGAAAAAGTGCCCTAACAAAGGGTGGGTTTTGAGGTCAAGCCGCACACCCCCACCAAAAATTTGCCCCTCCAATGTATGTATGAAGTAGAGAGGCCAGTGTTCAATCCAAATATATCCATGGGTGGAACATTTGCTGATTCCAGTGGTGAACTGGAAGACAAGAAAGAGGTAAAGGAAAGAATTATAAAACAAAGGAAGGAATACAAAGAGATGTAGAACAAGACAAAGAAAGAAAGAAAGAAAGAAAGAAAGAAAGAAAGAAAGAAAGAAAGAAAGAAAGAAAGAAAGAAAGAAAGAAAGAAAGAAAGAAAGAAAGAAAGAAAGAGACAAAGGAACAGTGTGAAAACAGAGGGAAAGGGAATAAAGAAAAGGAGACAATGGAGCTGTCAGCAAGTGATCTATGTTACAATTAATGTGGTGTCTTTCCTGCTGTTATAATCACCATACACACATGCCACCAAGCCGTTTAATAACTCACTACATCATTGTAGGTGTCATAATCTCCCTGACCAATCATAAATCATCACTTGATGATGTCATCTTTATGTCATCTTGGCTTGCTCACCTACTGCTTTGATTTTTATTCCTACTTTATCACATTTCCATTTTGTCAACACGGGTTATCACCAGGTTGCAGTGTTTCCAAAATCCCTGAAATTTTCAGTTCTGTTCAAACTGGGAACAGTTTTATCCCAGCTCTAAAGTAAATATTAGTTCAGCAGCAAAGTAGAATTTGTCAAGTCTGGCGCTACATTGGCCAAAGTGTTAGACCAAAATGAGTTGTACTGGATTTCATAGTCACTCCTGAAGTGTATTATAACTGAGTTAAGATACAAAGTTTATTAAAATATCTCCTGCTTTCACTTCTACCCTCCTTGCTCCTACTGAAGTGGGATCAAAGAAAACTGCCTTTTTTTTCTTTAAGTTTAACAACACCAGATTACTTCTCACTTTAAATGATGTAAAAAATAGTTTCATGAAGGTAATATGCTGCAAAACTACGGGACTGAATCAGTTAATAATATGGTCTCTGCACCAATCCATGGCACATTTATGAAGTCAGGACTGAGGGGAGCTTGCAATATTTTAGTAGCCTCCGGAAGACCATGTTTACAAGCTTTAGATAAATACTAAAACCTAAGATTGATATAATGATGAAATGCATGGGATATTTTCTCAGTCAATTTGATCAATGGTGTACCTTTCTGCTGTCTGTCAAAACCACAGATTATGAACAGCTGCGCTGAAAAAATGCCAATTGAGACAGACAGCTGAAGGTTTATGACTTCAGATCTGATGGAAGAGATACTCCTAATATCCCTTTCTTAGCCATGGGGAAATAAAAAGGAACTTTGTACATTCAGTTTTGTTTGATAAGCTGATTTTCTGTTTTTGATAAGTATGTCAAATATTCGTCAAAATTGACAGGCAGAGGATGTGAGCCAAAATCTTAGAGAGTAGTAATAAACTGGCCAATGTATCTCGGAATTGAATCCTATTCAGTTTGCCTCCAAAGTAGACCAAGTTCTGTATTGTCTCTATAACTCTTCCCTGTAGAGTGGAGATAACACAAAGCTAAGGTCTGCTTTGGAGGCAACCAACATGCTGTCTTGAACATAAAAGAAAAGAAAAGCAAAACCTGTGCAATTGTCTGCCATGATTTCCAATTCTGTTTTTTTTTTCTTTCTTTCTTTCCTTTTTGAAGAAATAGTGTTAGACTTTAACTCTTATCTGTTGCCTTGGTGACTGTTGTCCCCTATATTTGAATTATCAGCCACAAAGTGACCAAAATGCTCCTTAAAAAGGAAAAACTGGAAAAGTCCCAATGAAAGTAGTTTTATTGCAACTATACATGGTTGTATTCATTCTTCACAGCCCTATGCCTCATTAAAAACTTTTGCCTCATTGGACCAACAATGGCATCCAAAAACATCAAAAAAGTTACTGACACTGCACTTTTCTCAGGACCAAGAGTTAACAATGAAAATACAATGTACAACAATCAATAAATCCTGAGCTAACCCTTAATTGGATCATCTCCAATCACACCAGAAATCCCCAACTGTGCTGTAATCAGGGATTCACTTCAATCAGTACAGCACACTGCATTCAAAGGAGTTTCTCCTGCCCAGTGCTGTCTGGCTGGAAATTTACACCTGTACAAAAAGTAGCATTCCTTTGTCTGGTTTCAGTTGTATCAGTATTTGGATCTGTGATGGTATTTTTTAGCCCATCGGCAATATCGCGTAGAGAAATTTTGTACCAGCTGGCCTGCACGTATAATGAGAAGATAATGACACGGTAATCACAGCTTAGTCCCATCCTGTCCCAAGTCTCATGAAAATCCTAAATCCAGACACCTTGATGTTATGAGCATCACACATGCTAATTACATCTTTTTATTAATGTCTCGCCCGGATGGCTTGTCGTTCCATCACTGCAACATTACAATGCAGAGATTCTTTTGTTCTCGGTGTTGGTATCTGAGTCACTCTACCTATAATTACTCTGCTCATGAGCCATTGGGTCCTCTTAGGGCCTTCTAGATTTGGCAATTATGGATTGTAATTAACTTTTGATAAAATGATCAAATCGTGTCCATGTTGTGATTCCCAGGTTGCAGGGAGTCATTGTCTAAACTCACACACTTCACAAAACACCCCTTTGTTTCCTTAACACCACTTAATTAATCTAATCTCTGGCTTTTTCAGTTTGTGCACGTTCGCTTCAGGTACACAATAGTGCTCACTTCCGTGATGACAAGTTTTTGTCAAAGCATCTGCAATTACCACAATCTAAGCCCTGAATTCCATGAAAGGCAAAAAACATTTCTATAATAGAGGTATACAGGCTGGTGCCCCCAGGGTCTGGACATAAGGAAATAACTCTACTTCATTGTGAAAGGGGCACAAAAACATCAACATATGGTCTGGGAGGGTTGAGTAAAAATTACTTTACACATGACAGGGAACAGTATCACCTCACAAATCATCCAGAGGTGTCACAGATGAAGAACTGCGGCTTTGATAAGTGTTAGGATAAAGGTCATCTATTGTCATATGTGCACACAGTAAGATTAATCCCACTGTCATAATAGCATATTTATTGGTGTAACTTTCATAAGGAATTAGCAAATGCTATTTCACACTGAGCTTTGTGTCATCCTTGATGTTTTGGGCAGATACAAATTCGATTGAAGCTTTTTTCTGTATTTCCACTCTACAATGCTTCTGTGATACATAACATTCACAAACACATTTCAACAACTTATAAACCCAGAAAATTGAGGAAATACAGAAATCCCTATTCTCAGACACCACCCACTTGGTCTAAAATCAGTGACATGGAAACAAGCAGGTGGTCTCTGGATGGAGGTCATATAACAAGATTGCACTGAGGCATGACAAAGGCGCTTTTAACTCTTTTAGAGCCAAGTTTTAGAATGAGCCAACAGCTTTCCCAGTGTGCTTTGGGCAAATTGTGGCCAAAGCATGCCAAGGAAAGCTGTTGACTTTGATTGTTGTATTCTATGAGACTGTGGGCATGCTGGTATTTGAATGAAAGGCCTTTTTATAAAGAAAATTGGTACAGTATCCTTTTGATAATTCGGTGAATTTCTTTTTAAGTACTTCGACTTTAATCACAGTTGGCAGTGAAAGAGTTAAAATGCAGCTGGTCTTCCATTGGAATGGTCTCTGAGATGACAAAGCATCTTCCGACACGTTCTGCCAGTATCCTAAAAAAATTTAAGTTAACAAAAATGGACAACCAGAAGTACAGAGAAAACTCACAATAATAAAAGCATCTATTTTCCAAAAAAATTTCAGATTACCAAATATGTCAGATAAATGAATCAAATATAAGAAAACAAACTTTGTGTCTCTCACAACTTGTGTCATCAAGTGCATGTCCGATACTTGAGTGTTTTGTAATGAGGTTTCACTTTACATGTATATGCTGGTGCAGGGTTAACCTGTACTTATAGTGTGATTGGCCAGGCCACTTTCATGTCATATAAGGACAGGTGTAAATAATTATGCTCTGCATTTTTTTCTCTACCAGTGTAGAATAACTCACTCGATGGCATAATTATTGTACAATCAATAAGATGTCGTATCACAAGTCTCGTCTACTTGATCCTCACAAGTGAATCAATCAAAGACAGAGGAGCAAATCTGGTTGGTATAATGCATACTTGTCTTCATTAATGGTTTCTATGTAACTCCTTGTGCCCTTTACCTGGAACCTGGATCCAAAGATATTATTTTTGATGATGATGATGACGACAACGACGACACCAACAACAACAATGATGGTGGTGGTGATGATGATCATCATTTTTGAAGATAGAAGGAATGGCAATTTCTTTCTTCAGTAGATGTCATGAAGAAAAGATGAAGAACATAGTATTACCTGTTATTCAAGATCATCTTCAAACAGAACAATGAAGAATACAGTATTACCTGCTATTTAAGACCACTCTCAAATAGCACCAAGAGACAGGGGTCAAACTGTATGCAAGTTGAACATATGAATGCAGTCAAGCATCTCAAAGGTGCAGTCTAAACAGGTAAATTCAGCAAAGCTGCATTGAAGATCAGACAAAAAAACACTATGCACATAAATAAGCCAAAGCCCCTAACACAACAGTGATGTAATTCTTGTACTCAACATTTTTTGCCCTCTCTAGAAAGACCACCCATTGCCCTTGGGCAAGCTCAAATATAGTCACATAAAGCATATTGTCCTGTGGTACACGGCAGACTTGTCTCATCATTCCACATGATCAGCCTGGGCCTGCTTCTGTACTTTGAACAGAATCTTTCCACAGTCAATCCTGGCATTTCGTCTGCAAGAAATCTCAGGAAGTCCTGGCGTTTCGTCTGCAAGAAATCTGAGAAATCTTCGTCAGATGAAAACCTCGTCAACTGTTACAAACAGCAGCATAATTCCTTGTTCAGTCCATTATGTCTCCAACATCATTGCCAGTTCAAAGCAGTTTTCACAGCTGCCCAGAAAGGTTAGCCTGTCATACTTGATGTTGTGACTGGTGCTACACTACTTTTGTTGGTAAAATAACTTGACTCCAGGTCTGCTATGTCCATTCCTTTCTAGGTTCTCTGCAGCCAGATTTAAAAGGCACCAAGCTTGCTCTTGTTATCTTTAACCCTTTCCCCCTTAAATCGGCTGATGGTCAAATGTCGTCTGCTTCAGTGTTTTCAACTAATTTCAACAGTAATGAAAAACAATTTTGACTGAGAATTGTAGCTGAGCCCTATCAAGATCACATGCTCCAGGTCAACAACTTTCCTTGGCATGATTGGGCACTTAGTGCCCAACTCATGCCACAGAAAATTGTTGACTCAAGTGTCAATTCAAGGGGGAAAGGGTTAATTGTTGGGAGAAAGTACGTTGACTGTCTATCTCATGACTATTAAACCAAGCCTTTCAAAATATTTGTAAGTGTTGCTATTTAAATGTGACTCATCATTCTGCCTTCCAATTTCTTGTACTTCACGGAACAATGTCTTCAACTGCAATAAATTTAGTGAACTGCCCTTTTCAATGAACACATTTCAATCCAAAAACACTGTGCTTACATGCTTAATGATTTGGGGGGGGGGGGGGGGGGAGGCGATCAGCTGCAAGATTTATATTCTGCAGTATGCAAGCAAATTGCATGTGACACCCCTTCTGCAGTAGCCAATCAGTGAGGCTGATTTTGTTTATTCAACCGGTGGCTCTACTTGTACAAAGCTAGATACCAAGCCGAGGTTACCAGTGGTGCCATCTGCAACATGCATCCTCCATTGTTACATGAATGATGGGAAATGATATGCATGGCTCAATTGCTTTACAACAGTATGCATAGTAAGAAGTGTACCCATCTCTATGGAGAGTTTTACCAGGTACCAGCACAACACATAATGCTGACAGTGTGAACTGAAATATTTACTTAACTGCAACTAGCCAATGGATTTGCAAAACATTTTAAGAAGTCGAATCCCACACTTTGCCAATCTCTAAGTCACTGAAATTAGCAAGAAATGCCATCTCCATGCATTAGTTGGGTCATGTGGGATTCACCAATCCTCACAAAGAAACGTGGTCTCTTACATTGTATATGAGCTCATCATTAAAACAGACTGTACCTCCTACTGTATGTACAAGTATTCTTACCCATGTGGGAAGCTAGGGCCAATGATTTTCCATTTCAAAAAAAGAGGAATTCCACTTCATCAGCAAAAATTTTTCAAATTCCCTTTCATTACTATACATTTATATATAATTCATATGAAAAAAAATATCAAATTCCATTTCAAGGGTGAAAAAAATGCACAATTCCGCTTCAGTTTTGGAAAAAACGGAAAATCATTGGCCCTAGGATGCAAACTTAATTGGTACATTTACATGCAAGCCAAAATGTTCTCTCTTGTGATCTATGAAAAAGTTTTGTTCCACACAACATTTCTATTACACGGATGATAAAACACCAACTGATATAAATGTGATGGTTGAAATGATCTTAGGGAACCTCTCAGCCAAAGTGAAAATATAATGCCAGGTCAGACCATAAAAATTGGTTAAGGTTGCTGAGTGTTGTGTTCAGCCAAGCTTCCAATGAAATACTTCTGCAGTGCAAGCTTCATGATATATAGTAACTCGATCTGTTCAAAAGTTATTGCATCCGAATTGCTGATGGACATACAGACGTATACAAACATGAAAACAACACCCCATCAGCCAATAAGGATGAGGGGTAAGAAAACTGAGGCAGTAGGGATGCAAAGTGTTAACCAGCAACTGTTCTTTCAGTACATTTAATCTGTACCCACAGATGATCGCTGATCCTTAGCTCTGACCCGTCTGCTTATATTGTATTCAGATCCATCATGTGGGGAATCTCCATTGTACGGACACCCAGTGCTACAACTGCAGCTGAAACAATGTGTCCATACAAATGGGTATCGCCATGGAAACTAGCTCTGTGGGTCCTGTAAAAGTGATGACATCAGCCAGATTTTGCACAATAAATCGACACTCTGTTGGATGTGTACATAAAAGTTTCAAATGTGGCGCTGATGTTGGCACCAACTGGGGACAGCGTGCTGAGTTACTGCTGATACGTTGTGGGACACTTGCTGAGTTATCTAGAAGACATTGTTAACAAAAGTACATTTGGATTTCCTCCAAGTGTCGTGCTAAAGGCTTTACGCATTAGTCTGAGCTCCCCAACAAGACTGAGTATTAAAACAATGTATCAACTGATATACATGTATAAAGATGATACAAAGCTGTCAATGTATGCCGTGTTATCCCTCCTTAGTGCCCCTATCCCCTGAAACATCCGCTGCTTTTCAAGACTCTCAAAATGCTTAAGTACTGACACATTATGAATTTTTACCATTTGCAATGTGACAATTGCATTCTAACACTAAAAACATAGGTGTGAACTTGAGTCTCACATTCTGAAAATCTAAGTGCCTGGGCACTTGATAGGGATAAGAAGGAATTTCTGATGATATATCAGTAGTCTCTGAGCTTGTAAACAGGCCGGGCCAATTTAAATGAAAAACGCTAATTTTAACATAGGATACAAAGCAAAAAGAGCTTATGATTACAGAAATGGAAGTCCACAGCTATAGCATTTCAGCATGAACAAAATGGAAATCTATGAAAGGTTGACCAAATTAAAGTGAATCTGCCTTTGCATTGTACAACATATTGCTATCAAAACAGCAAATGTCAAAATAACCTGCAATACGTGCAAAAATCTGAAAATGGGGCCGGCAGTAAAATAAAATGGAAGGGGGAAATGAAAAAGGGCTGAAAATAGCAAAACAAAATGGCAGGTTAAATCTCCGCTCTATTTTAAGCTGCAGAGATCACTACATACTGGTAGTCTTAGATTGCAGTCAACAGCTGTTGCTAATACTATATATATATATTCAACAGTTCCTGCCATATATGTGTGTAGAATAAATGTCAATTTGTAAGACAATCATACTACGCTTTTAAATTGAACTCAAAATGTGGCAATCCTTGATTCTTAACTCTAAAGATGGAAAGAACATTATCCTTCTGCCTGCTTTGAAGGACATAAACAAGATCTTGAGGAGAAATTGGTTTTGTGGTACATCGCTGAAATGTCGAGCCAATAGCATTCAGTTTTCAGTCTTTCCATCACGCAGTGACTTATCTGAGATTGCTACAATAAAACACACTTTACCTAATATTCAGTAGTCTGCAGTCTGTGTGCCAACTGAGTGTCTTCCCTTTGTTCTGGCTTCTGAGCATGCATACTGTTTATTCCATATGCATTTTAATCTGTCCTAGCCAGAATATCCATGCAAATCTGCCCAGCTGTTCTCACATTTATAAATGACCTCAAACAAATTCTCACTTCTCATGCAAGAAGAGCATTGCATATATCATAATATCATTTATTCAGACTTGTCAAATGCCTAAAAAGTCTTTTTGGTTACCGAGGCGTCAATTTATCGTGAGCTTTTTTTTTTTTTTTTTTTTTTTGTCGTCTTAAAAAGGCATTTGGTTACCCAGGGGTTATTTTAAAGGGCTTGTTTGTTTTTTCTTTTTTTGTTTTTGCATTTTTACAATGTTGGGCTTCTGTTGGAAGCCCGCATGGACAGGCTCCGCAATTTAAATGTTGACCTAATTCTCTAATATCAAAGAAAATATTAAGGGAAAAATGATGAACTGAGTAGAAAAACCAATGTGGGCAGAGGGAACGAAAGTAAAACTGAGTTTGTAGGCTTTCCTTCTGGGGAATTGTTCCTGATACCTCAACATGGCTGTGAGGCAGAAGGATCAAGCCTGTCCTCACACAACAACACACTCAATCTGACTTACTACCGTTCTCACAGGCAAGCACACTCACTCTGACTCATTGTTCTCACAGACAATCACACTCTCTCGGACCAGGGATGCGGATTAATCCACGTCCCTGCTCGGACTTACTATTTTCTCATAGGCAAGTACGCTGACTTTCATGGGTGTTAACCCCCAAAGATATGTGACCAGAGGTTCTTTTATAGTTTTAAAAAGTGCATGAAATCAAAGAAAATAGCTAATTTTGCCTCAAAATCCCTGTCATTTTAAGAACTTTTTGAGTCTCCAAAACCGGACTCTCCCAGTGAAAACGGGAGAGTTGACAGCTATGCACTTTGACTCATTATTGTTCTCACAGGCAAGAATACTCACTCTGACTTACTATTTTCTCACAGGCAAGAATACTCACTCTGACTTGCTATTTTCTCACAGGCAAGAATACTCACTCTGACTAATTGTTCTCAGAAGCAAGCACACTCATTATGACTTATTACTATTCTCAAAGGCAAGCACACTCATTATGACTTATTACTATTCTCAAAGGCAAGCACACTCATTATGACTTATTACTATTCTCAAAGGCAAGCACATTCATTCTGACACTTAAAGTTCTTACACGCAAGCACACTCACTTTGACTCACTGTTTTCTTAGTGCATGCAATTTATATTTTGTATAAGCCCAGCTGCAGGTATCTATAGGTAGTTTTGAGCTTCAAAATCTACTTGTTTTCAAAACTGTATATTCTTTAATTTTCCCAAATCTGAATGTTGTCTAAATAATGACCATTTGTACAGAACTGTGACTTTTTGTGATACAATAAATGCACCAACCAGATAGTACTAGTTAAATTATTTGAACGAATTCAACCTTAAATGTATGTCTTCATGTACTTGTACTATTCATACACCTCTTAAATGATGTATCTTAATTTTTGCACCTCTGTTTTATGTCGGGCTCCATTCACTTTGGCCAAATCTAGACTTCTAATATGTTGACTGTGCATAAACCACATCAATCATCAATGACATAAATGGATGCTTCAGTGAAAACAGTGGAGACAGTCCCAGTGGTCACAGATTATATTAGAAAACAGCTCGTGTGGACATATTTCTATGAGTACATTTCTTATTACATGTATGTGTTCATACGTACTGGTAATTGTGCTAGCTAAATCCCAAACACTGAAGTGTTTATTGACCATCAGGAGACTAGGTCAACAACTTCCCTCAGTACACTCTGGGCAAAATGTACCCAGTCTGCTGAGGAAAGTTGTTGACAAATTGCCCACAGTGAAAACCCATTATACTGACATCATCTGTAGATCTAAAACGGTGTCAGACAACTGAATATGTCAAATATGTGAAGCAACAACGAAGAAATAAGTGAATATGTTGGCTATTCGAGTGTTGTTATAATGAGACTTCAATCTGTAACATTCTTGATGTAAAAAGGTACAGACAATATTTTTGACACTGGACCATTTCCAGTAATTTCATTGGGAAAAAAGTTGCAGGCCAATATATGTACATGTTCATCAGCATCAGGGGCTGCAGGGTTAATACTGGTACATGTCACAAGTAATGAACAGTGTTGAAATTTGATTATTACACCACATTCACACCCCAGACTCGCAACACTAACCATCAGAGTATGTTTCAGACATGTTACAGGTAAAGGCCCATCTGGCTTGAAATGTGACCTAACCATCAGTTTCTCTGGAACATGTCTTCCTGTAGACAGTAAATAATACCTGGACTGCCAGTTTAACACACAGACACTACTTTGATCTTTGGGCTCAAATAGCTGGCGCCTAAAACTTCTCCATCTTTTATCTTTTAGGCCAGTTTGTCAAAATTGTGATAATTGTGACTAAGGGGAAGATTTCATATTGGTCATCATTTAAATTATGACCAAAAAACCAAGACAAAAAAAAAAAAAAAAAAGAAAAAGAAGGAAACAAAAAAAATTGCTGTAGACAGCTGTGAAGAACTGAAAGCAGCCAACTATCTGAGAGAGGAATATTCAAGGTAGAGGAAACCAGATTCTTGGAGCACTGCAAGTGAACAATGTTTACTCACACAAACACAGATGCCTTCAGTGTTGGCCTCAAAAGTCACTTATGTTTGTCAAAATATTTACTCTTGATATGCCTACATGTGTGCAGGTTTCTTTTAACATACTGACATCAGTAAAGTTGTTGCTAATTCTCTGCACTTTTTTGTTGACTCTCTTGTCAAATAAATGTCCAAGGATGTGGTGTCTCTGTTATCATACTCATATTTCTTTCACAGACCAAGAAATGGTCATGAAATACCAGTATAAGCAGTACCTTTTTTCCAGGTAATATACACGATCATGCATTCCAAGGTCTTCTATGTTGGTAAATTCATATAATTATGGAACAAATGATGGAACCCCAGCATATAACAATTTCCATTTTTATAGCAACCACCCAGACTGCAGTCATGTTATTAACTTCCTTGAACACACACCAATTGCCTTAACTTTACATGTATAGGAGCTATTCCTACCCCTATATCTCCCACAAACACAGCTAAGTAAACCCTGTCGTTATATCTGGGACACCTAGATCTATCTCTTGTCAGCTTCACTCCCGTTTGTTTTTCATCATCTGCTGTGGAGTCAGATTAGAAATTTCATCATGCATGTAGACCTAACTTGTTCAGCTTTCTCTATGATTCTTGTTTTCATGGCATCCAAAAGTCTAATCAAGAATTTTACTAAACATCGCGTAGACCAATCTCATTCAGTTTTTTTACCTCCCGCAATCAAGAGTACCACATCAAATTACGAATTTCATTGGACCTCAGCCTATTTCAACTCAGCTTCCATTTGTCTGCAGCAAGCAGAACAATCCAGGCTCACATTGAGTATGTTTAGCAGTCCATCAGACAGCAGAGGCAGGATCTTTTCCTTGCACAAAGTGTCCTGTGTACCATGCTGTTTTTGTTGCTTTGTCTGGCTTACAACTTATACAAGCCTTGCTTATTATACTGAACAATTTATTAACCTGTTCCTCGTCAGAGTAAGACTGAGTCAATAGCTTTCCTTAGAGCAGGTTGGGCACAGCTATTGACCTGGGGCATGTCATCATGAATGGTCTTACATACAAATTCTAAAATGATTGAGGATGCATGACAGCGAGTGACCAATGACATTGCAGGATTCAGGTCACCTGATTGATTGTTATCAGTTTGAGTTAATGTGACTCAAATGGTCTTAAGTGCTGCAGATCTACTTGTCACCCCCCCCCCATCCCTAATCACTACTGTTGATGCAGAATATTGTGCAATTGATTCGTATTTTTTGTTTTCAATGACATGATTTTTTTCAGAAAATTATACTCTTTTAATATATGGTATTTAGCGATGACTAAACAAAGGACACATAAAAATCAGTAATAAATCTTGTTTAAATCAACCAAATTTAGGCCTACTGGTTAATTTGCGTTCATAACCACAAGATGGCTCTGCAAAACATGTGGGCGTTTGCTCAATTTTCAGAACAGCTGAATCAGCGGCGAAACATGCATGACACTTTGAGGATATTGTGGAAATATTAGTGGTTTTGTGAGGTGTGTGGAGAATATTGAAGGACTTTTATTCAGCAACATTTCAGAATAAGCTTTAAAGTGACCCTTTTCAGTTTTGGTTGCAGAATCAAAATAGTTCAGGCAGCCCAGGAACCGCAAGCTCTCGGTTCCTGGGCTGCCCGAACGATTTGGATTCTGCGACCAAAACTGAAACGGGTCACTTTATAGCTATATTTCATTAAATATGTCTTCTAGTAATGAAAAATTTAAGCAAAAACGTTATGGCAGATGACACTATACATCCAGGTGCTTTTCGGTGATTTAACTCTTTAAATGCCAAATTTTGGACTGAGTCAACAACTTTTCTATGGAATTACAGGCATGCTGCTACTTGAATGAAAGGTATTTTTTACAAGGAATACCAATCTGAGCAGTGCTGAGATCCTTATGATACCTCAGACTAGTTTGACTTCAGCGGATCGACTTTAGACATGATTGGCATTGAAAGAGTTACGTGGATAAGGGTTAATTCACAGACATTATCAGATTGTTTTTTTGATTTTATGTACTTTTTATTGTACACAAACAGTCATATACATTTATATTTGTATAATAACTTTAAGCTTAACAATCCAAGGGGGTTCTTACGACCACTTCATAGATGTATTATGCTCCAGCAGGCCAGCCTCCTGTCAAATTTCATACTTGTATACCTTTGTCAAAATAAAGAGGGGTCTGGGCCTTATCAAAGCAATCAAACCTCGAACATTTACTCATAGAATCTACGTCATAATCCACACTAAAATGATGCATCCAACCTAGGAAAATTTGACCATTTGAGCTATTGTGTTTACCAAATCGCCCTTCAACTAGTTGGTGGTCAAACATCATCTGCTTCAATGTTTTGGGCTGATTTCAACAGTGATGAAAATAGTTTGGATGAAAGCTGTAGATGAGACCTACAGAGACAACATGGCCAAGATCCTCAGCTCTCCCTAGCATTGATCAAGCTCCTAGCACCCAACCATGTCAAGGAAAGTTGCTGATTCAGTCTTACTTCAAGGAGGAAAGGGTTCAGACTTCTAAATCACGCTGTATGTGTACATAAATATAAGAGCCCTGAGAACTAATTGAATAATACAACAGGTGTTTTTCAATTTACACTGTCTAAATATTACGAGGGAACCCAAACATTTGGGGCAAAGGAGGAGGTCAGCTTAAGGTTAAATGGCAGAGGCCCAGCACAAGATGACGGCAGAGTATTTGGGGGATCAGCAAACATCATGGAGGCCCCTGGCTTCAGAGAGGACATCTCTGTAAACAGCGCAATGTTGGTACGGTGGTTTACTGCGAAAGCACTCTGACCGACTCCCTGTGAGAACGTACATGTACACTGTCAGTCTGTGTGCATCAACATGAACATACAGCAAAACCTGTCTGCAGAGAGACATTTTGGGTGTAAACTTTTATTTAACCCTCTGGTGAAGGGGTCAATAGCTTTCCAGGGCATATGGAGTACATTGCACCCAGACAGCATTGAAGAAAGCTGTTGTTAAATTACATACACCATTCTTCACAGAAGAAGCAGGCAATCTTACAAAACTGTGCCATTTTTGGTAATTTTTAATGGAAAAAAGTTGTGTGAGGATAGATCAGGATCATATTTCAAAGGGTTAATTACTTTTAGATGTTTGATCATGTAGAAGAGCATGTAGGCAAATGGTCCCTCCTTCGAAAGACCACAACATGGGCACGTCCAGAGTGATGCTTAAAAGTAGACCTGTCTATTTATAGAGGTACAATAACATAATCTTGCCCTTTAAAGGCTGGTGTATCTGACCGCACTCACTTTCTGCTAAATCACAGAACAGACAGCAGAGTTGGAACAGGGACCAATTCCTTATAAAATAGTCAAGAAAAACCTTTATGTTTACCCTGGGGTTGAACAGAACTCGCCTGCCTTGGATGAGTCCAGCTATGAACAAAACCAGTCAAGCACTTTGGCACATTGTGTCTTTACTTTCATCCACACTTGTGTTGTCTTTCTGTTGCTAACAAAAACAAAGAGGAAGCACTTAGACCGGGGCTTGAAAACTGTGGTCTGCTCTTTCAAGTGGGGTGGTTTCTCTGATATTGGAAGTCTCTTAACCATTTCCCCTTTGAACTAAGACTGAGTCAACAACTTTCTTAGGCATGTGTTCGGCACTAAGCGTCTAAACCATGCCAAGGAAAGCTGTTGACCCAGGGCATGTGATCTTGATAGGCGTCTTCTACAATTCTCACTCGAAATGTTTTTTCATTACTGTCGAAATTAGTTGAAAATGTTAGAGCAGACATTTGACTACCAGCCGGTTTTGACCATTTAAGGCGAAAAGGGTTAATTAAATGAGGGACCACTGCACAGCAATGCCTCCTGTAAGTCGATCAAGCTCTGCAGAGATCTGTCTGGTCAGCAGGCAAATATACAGCATTGACAGGTGTCCTTTTACTGCAGGTTTTATGCACATCAGGTTCCACTGTATCAGCTGCACCTGAAATCAATGGTAAACACCTACATGTCCTGCATGTGTACAATGACATGTGGGTCCACTTCACTATTGCAACATGCTTCCAAGTGTTCACTTTTAACTCATTCCATACCAGTCCCTGATTTTTCCGTATATTTACCTAGATTAAAAACAAGAATTGCGTATTTAAATTCTTCATAGAAAGAGCTTTCGTTCAAGTACCAACATGCCTATAGTCCTAAGTCAGTGGTTTTGGCACTGCCTGGCAAGTCATGCTGCAGCTGCCGCAAGGACTTGCCAGGCTGTGCCAGAACCACTGACCAAGGCCTGTGACCATAGTATGGAATGAGTTAAACAGGGAAAAGTTAGACACCACGCAGTCATGTACATGTTTTGAATGCCAGCCTGGCCTGACGGTCCATCCCCAGTACATGAGGGTTAACCTGCTGTCTCCGTATTGCTTCTCAACACAATCCTCACTGTCAACCACCCATACCACAAGCCTATAGTGGTCTTTACACTGCATATGGTCTTAAAATAAGGGTGTCTTTCACAAGAGAAATATATGTACAGTAAAGGGCCTTCAAAGAGTGGTCTTAAAGAAACATGCGGTCTTATATAGGAGGTGGTCTTTTGAGCAGGTACTAATGTAGTAATTAAATATCTTTTCTGCTCAAATTGACAATATATACACACATGAACATATATTATCAAATGCATGTTGATCCATGTATGCTTCTTGCACTGACTTGTCTGGCATGGGACAAATTAGACTCTAGGCCAGGCCTGTTGGTACTTGGATGAGTATCATTTTCATGAGGGATTTGACAAGGAAACTCTACCCGAATACAGTACATGGGAAAATGATTCCCATAGTTTGAAAGACATAATGCTGTCAGCAGAGAGGAGAAGGAATTCAAATGGTTAAAAAAAATCTACCTGTCAAAGCACATATATTTCTATGCCAGCCGGTGTGTCAGAGATAATCATTCCATCAACCGCATTATAAATACAAAAAAAATAAATAAATAAAAAATGAAAAAATAAAATCAATGAACATTTTATATAAAAACTATAAATCAAGCTTGTCCTCATACACTGTTTATAAACTTCAAGGTCCTGTGTTATCATTTATTGAATGGCACCATAGCGAATGCTCTTACACAAAATGCACATATTCTTGCAGAGTAGATTCATGTGCCATAGACATGATAGAAGCAGGTAATCACAAGTAATAAATTACAAGGACACAAAATGAAAGTCCACATTATGTGCCATCCTTGAATTTGCTCATATTCTTCATGGGTCATGACCAGGTCCCAGTGACCCAGAAATCCAAGTTTATCTTTTGCTTTAACCCTTTTCTGCTCAAATCACCCAAAAGCATCCAGATGTAAACTCTCGTCAAACTTAAAATTCCTTGTTGCTAGAAACTATTTTGGCTGGGATTTGTATGCACTGCCATTCATGCTGGCACACCCTAGGTCAACAGCTTTCCTTGGCACAGATTGGGTGCAATGTGCCCAATCTCTGCTAAGGAGACTATTGACTCAGTCTTACTTTGACCAGGAATGAGTTAATACATGATGTAAACTAGAACAGACTGATTTTCTGACAGAAAATCAAATGTCTCCCGGTGGAACACTTATGTCTCTGAATAAGCTACAGGTGATAACAAATTACAAATGACAAAGTTTGCTTGAAAATTACAATCCTATTTAGGCTCTCACCTAGATACATTACTCTTGCAATTTTCATCAAGTTCTTCAAGACTTTTTGCAGAGAAACTAATTTCACATAAACAAGTTGACGCTGACGCTGTCCATATCTCCCGCCCACATAATTTTAAAACAAAGATAACTGTATATTTGGCAGGTACATACTGGCATGTTTCTGATATTGTGCTTAAATGGGGACGATACGTTAACTGTACCTCTACCCTGCGTGTCATGGTAAACATATACTCAAGTAAATAAAAAATAACCTAAAAATTATGGCATGAGCAGAATGCTGGAATTTTACATGTGATTTGTAGTCATCTGAAAACAAGAAAAATGTATAGTGTCAATGAAACAGAAAAATAACTGTTTCTTACAAAGGTTACTAGTTGTGATTCTCTGTTAAGTTCTGCAGTGTGATCCATGTCATGTGATGGTCTGTGTATGGCACCGGGAATGCATCAGCAGATAGGACTCGGTTGTTATTGTCGTCCCTGAAGATCAGATCCAGGTAACCACCAAGCCTATGTGTTGGCTTTGATATCCACTGCTTGAGTTTGCGATGGGTTGGTTTGGGGCAAAGATTGTTGAAGTCGCCCATCAATATTAGTTCATAGTGGACTGGAATGTGCGAGATTTCTTCATAAAGTAAAGGCAGAAACTGTCTGGCTGGTCAAGGTCCTTCAAGCATGACATAGAACCTTACAAGGTTGATCAACTGTAAAAGTTAAGTGATCCTAGCTCACTTGTTTCTTCAGATATTGCATACAACAAATTCAAAGAAAATTGAATTGCCGCTGGTGACCTTGGAATTAGATCAAGGTCACACACCTTCGAACTCGATGTGTAGACCCTAACAAGAGTGATCAACTGTGAAAATTTCATCATCCTATCATATCCGGCTCTTAAGATATCGCGCGCAAGAAGTTTAGAGATAAATGACCCTGGTGACCTTGAAATGGGGTCAAGGTCACTCTCCTTCGAACTCGACGTGAACACTTATAAGGGTGACCAACTGTAAAAAATTCATGATCCTAGCTTAATCTGTTCTTGAGATATCGCGCGCAAGAAATGTGGGACGGACGGACGGACTGACGGACGGACGGTCGTCATTACTATATCTCCCCCCACTTCGTGGGCGGGAGATAATTACCCCTGTGACCTTAAAAATTAGGTCAAGGTCACCCAAATACAATCCCAACTTTGGTCTTACCTTGATACATAATCCTACCAAGTTTCATCAAATTCCATTAAGTTTTTCAAGACTTATCGCACGGAAACCAATTTCACATAAGTGACCCTGTGACCTTGAAAATTCGCTCAAGGTCACCCAAATACAATTCCAACCTAGGTCTTGCCAAGATATATAATCCTACCAAGTTTCATCAAATTCCATCAAGTTCTTCATGACTTATCGAACGGAAACCCATTTTACATAAGTGACCCTGTGACCTTGAGAATTCGCTCAAGGTCACCCAAATACAATCCCAACCTAGGTCTTCCCTAGATACATAATCCTACCAAGTTTTATCAAATCCTGTCAAGTCCTTCAAAACTTATCGCACAGAAACCAAGTGTTGAAGAACCTGAACAACAACAACAAGATCAAGAAGAAGCGGAAGAAATGGGCACTAAAACAATATGTCCCCCGCCTTCCACCGGGAGACATAACTCGTATGAGACCTTGATCAGAACTATAAGCAAATGTATCATGAAAGCCTTATGCATTTCTTTACAATGCATTTTAGGTGTGGGAGTCTTACTTATTAGCATTCTGGGCACGTAAATGGACGTACCTTGTGCAGCAATCCGCTGGTAACGGGGTGGATTTAGATACATGTGTAAAGAGAGTTGTATATTGCTCTCCTATAAGGTTAGGTCATCATTATTTCATACAATCAACATTAAAAAGCCTCAATGTAGGCGCTTACATCATGACAGGTAGACTTTTACGTAACACGAGGCCCGAAAAGATGGCAAAGATCAGAGACACATGTAACATATCTACACGTGTGATGGACAACTACACAAGAAACCTTTCCCAATATGCTACCAGAGCTGTTTGTGTTGCCAAGTTGCATATTCATTATGAGCAAAACAGATTCCCCTACCGAACCCGGCCTGGGATATCTTACATGTCAGTGTCATCACAGCTGTTGACGAGAGCTTATCTCTGCCCCAGTTTATTTATATCTGCTTATATATACATTTGTTTTTGTCAATAACTATGTTTTTTTTTACCTGATTTATCTCTCAACACATCAATCAGTTTGTCTGATATGTTGACAATTTTGTTCACAAGGTGGTAATTTCTTTCCACTGATCTTTCTGACAGACTGATAGTTCTGTCTGGTATAAGGCTCCTACCAATATCATATATATATCATTCATTTTTTTTAGCAGATTTTGTACCTGGTACAGTCAAAGTCTGGAGTGTTACTAAGGTTATTAGGTCCCAAAGTGTAACATTGCTACCTCCCACATTCTGATTACATTATGTCCCAAAGAAATACGATTAATGTTTACCTGGCTGAACACAGAAACAAAAAACATAAAAACAGCTTTCAAACTGAAATTAACAGCTTGTTTTACAGGTAACTCAGATTTTCTATTCTGAAGTGGCATCTCTCTCTTAAACAAGGCAGTCATGTCAACCTGTACCTGCTGACAATTGTTTAGGTGTATTAATTCATGGTCTTAAGAGACCAGATCACTTCAAGAGGTTAAAAGTCTAATGCCATGGGCAGTGTTGCCAACCTGCCAAACTTAAAATCCGGGAGATAAAAAGTAAAATTACGGGAGGTTGATAAATTAATATGAAATATAGAAGGGAAATATTGATAAAATTCCGGGAGGTGACTCAAAATTGTCAAAAATCCACACTTTTTCAAGTATTTTCAGCCTAAAATTCCAGGAGTCTCCCGAGGAATCCGGGAGGGTTGGCAACACTGCATGGGCCATGCCCATTGGTCAGGATTATACTTCAGTGCTGTGTACCATGACAGTGACTAGGTCCGCCATGCTGTTAGGTCCCAGGCCCTCACATTTTGGTCCGACTTAAACACACATCCTTATAGTGTTGTGAATTGTGGTCCAAGAGCCTGTACACCAATCTAGGAATTACAGTGATCCGTGTCACCAGAGGCCACCCCTCCAGGAACAAAAAAAGTGGTCTTATGAGACAGGTGGTCTTTCACGACAGGTAAATTAACATGGGAAGTATAAGACTTGGGAATCTGCAAAGTGGTCTCTCATGAGAGGGTGGTCTCTCATGACAGGGGTCTCTCATGACAGGGACTACTGTACCACCATAGGAAACATATTCATCATGGTATTTAGTAATACATGTAAAGTAAAATATGTACAAAATTGCGTAACCCTTTAATTCACACTTAAAACCAACCTGGAGGTAAACTATCATCTGCTTTGATATCTTTTTGTATTTTTGAATTTTAGCGTTATTGTAAAATATTTCAGTGAGAATTGTACATACAAGTAGAGCTAGAAGCCGATCAGTAACTGCAAAACCCCTCAGCCAGGACGGAGGGACAGACAGACAGACGGACGCCTAGGTGACGACAATACCCCTCCAGTAGGTCAGGTTACTTCAGTTTAACCTAATGACAAAGCTTTGGTGCAAATGCAATGAGCAGAGATATCGTGGCAAGGCCATTTTTCTTCAATGCAGTACTGTGACCTAAATATGTAACCCAGTGACCTAGTTTTCAAAAGACACCTGAGGCATCCTTGATCAACTGTCATAAATAATTGATGAAGCTACATTCAATATTTATTAGATATTGTGTTAACACCTTTTTTTGCAATGTAGTACTTACTGTGACCTAAAAATGAGACCTAGTGACCTACTTTTTAATAGGTGCCTGAAGCATCTCCATAACCCCTCTGATAAAAATTTGGTTTCTGTAAAGTAAGTATTTTTGGAGATATAGCGTTAATAAGGCATGGATGAACAGACACATAGGTGACGACAATACCTCTAGGGGGCCTTATGGGCCGAGGGATAAAAACAATATTAGAATAGAATGCTCAGGTAAACAGCTTTCCAAGGGATAGATTGGGCACTAACCTGCCTCTAGGAAAGCCATTGACGCAATTTTAAATTAATGCCATTCATGACCTAGTAAAGCTAATAACTCAGTCCTAATTACAGAAGAAAAGGGTTAATGTGGCATCCTGCACCTGATTGACATTTGTACGATGTACAAATTATTTTGGCGATATATATTTTATGTGGCATTTGCATACACTTAACTGAGTTTCCCACAAAGGACATTCTGTATAATCTGAAGGAAAATAAAATATGCACAGCCAATTTGGAAATTAAAGTCGATGCCTGAAAGCAGAACACTTTTTACACGCAACACAATATACTTTTCTCGGAAAGCGGTTGCCATTGGCCAAGTTGAAAATCCATTTGTAAGTTCTTTAAAAATAAATTTCAAATAGCACAAAAATATTGATAAAGGATTTGTGGCTATGTTTAATTTATCAACTGACTACATTCTGCACCATGGTTGATAGTAGAAATGTTGAAGTATAACCTATTGATATCAGATGTTAGCTGCATGCACAGAACAAATGAATAATACATGTGCAGTAGTCCTTCCTTTAAGAGGCCACCCTAGGGCAGATCCATAAGTGGTCACATTAAACAAATCGTCGGTCAATGGCTGTCTTTCAAAGGTGTGTATCCCATGTTCAGCCAAGCAATAGATGCCAAAATATTGCTGGTTCAAGACTCATCCATCATGTGATCCAAATGTAAATACAATGTAATACCATGCAAAAGGTAGCACCAGGGACCTAGGGATGTGGTCTTAAAAGGCAGGTGGTCTCTCAATGGGGTGGTCATTAAAGAAAGGTCTGCTACAATGGTCTCAATATTCTGTGTGTTTATACTCAAAAAGGATTCTAAATAAATGAACTAAAACATAACGGAGAAAGACAGAGCTGATACCCAATACAGCGTATATGGCAAAACCTCCTTCGTATTTTTAGTCCATGTTCTTCCAACACCATTAACTTGCCCTCATGCACAACTAGACAAAATACATGGGACAACCCTCTTTAACAAATGTATTTACAATTGATCGCCTGAATCCGCAGGACTTAACTTGTAGCAAGAAAGCTTGTCCAGCGGCAAGCTCACAATTAATTTTGGCCGACAGCTGGAGAGACGGAGCATCCTCGAATGGACCACAGGCGCCAGTGATCTTCATTGATACAAACACAGAAAACAAGTTAAAGAGAATAAGCAATGAAGTGGCCAAGTCATTGCGGCCAAATTTAACTCTTTGTGTGGACATTATCCCATTTTCCCTACCATTTTATTGATTGGCTGGTGGCCGTCCTTTAATTGAAATGTGGAATAGCATGCCACATATCTGGGCTTGTAAAACACTTCTAGATAAGATCCTGCATCTCTATTTAACTCGTTTTGTATAATTTCTCTCTCTCTCTCTCTCTTTCTCTTTTTTTAATTTAATTTAATTTCAGGTAATGGAAACTGCCTATGTCAAACATCAGTGGCTTTTTCATCGCTGGAAAAGTAATGTTGCAGCCACTGCAAGGTCACCTTTGGCATGACTTGGAAGACAATACAAAAACCAATGACCAATGTTTGAACCTATGTACTACAGGATTTAAGGATATAAATTAGGTTAACAGTGACTTTCACAAATTGTTACACATAACCCTAGATTCATAATAACATAAAGTGAGATAAAGTAGACATTTTTTCGAAGCTTCCAAACTGAAGATTCTGTTAATTACAATTTTATTGTGTTAGCTGATGGCAATGTGTACATAATAATTATACAACAGATCATCATAATTTACCATAAATATTGATCCAGCTCATTAAATTTGGAAAAAAGGTACCTCAAATCTGCAGTAAACTAAAGTTTATGCATAGATATAACATTCTGTCTGAGACTACCAAAATTTGATGTTGTTTGGTGTCGTGTAGAACCACTGTGCAAACACTGCTTCCAAAAAATATTACTAAAGTTCCACAGCATGAATCTTTAGTTTGTATACTTTCTAAAAACGTATGCTTTATTGCACTTTTTAAAGTAAATTATATAAATGCATCATATACAGACAGGAATCAGTCAGCAATGAGTTCACTGATAATCTAACACATATATTTAACTCATTCCATACCAGTCACTGATTTTTCCGTATATTTACCTAGATTTAAGACAACAATTGCATATTTAAATTCTTCATGAGAAGAGTTTTCATTCAAGTACCAACATGCCCATAGTCTTAAGTCAGTTGTTCTGGCACTGCCTGGCAAGTCATGCTGCAGCTGCCACATGGGCAGCTGCAGCATGACTTGCCAGGCAGTGCCAGAACCACTGACCAAGGCCTGTGAGCATAGTATGGAATGAGTTAAGTCAGCCAAGTCAAAAATTGTATTCAAGGGAAATTGTTTTGAGGGTTGACCTGTTAATTTGCGTTGTACTGCTGTGAGCTGCTTTCCATTTAGCGTATTGAAAATGTAACTTTCTCAGAGTAGACTTTTATGCGAAAGCAAGAACTGTCACGTAAATACCATTTCGCATTATATGTCTGGATGTAAAGAACATGCCAAACTGATAATGGCCCACGGGGGCCAGGGGGGAGCAAATTGAAGAGTGGAAGAGTTATGGGGGAATCTAGTATGAAGTGTAGAACTGATCGAAAGTCCACGTTGGACAATACTTTATACAATGAGTTGACGTTGGGAGCCTGCGTGCCTCCAGGGAACACTTAAACCATTGATCTGGTAAGCCTCTGCAATTCATACCTAAACCATCTTCTGCAGATTAACTCATTTGATGCCATTCCTGTACTTTCCCAAATGTTTACCTAGAATTATAATGGAGTTGGGTTACTCAAATTCTGCATAAAAAGAGTTTTTCATCAAGCATCAACAAGCCTGGTCTAAAGTTAATGACACTGGTTTTGTTGTTGTAGTTATAGTAGTTGCAGTTGTTGTAGCAGTTGTAGTAGTTGTCTGACAATAGCTGCCACAAAGTCAGCTGTAATGACTAGCCAGGCAATGCAAAAAAACACTTCCAAAGGTCTTTGCCACTGCTCTATGCACTGAAGAATGAAAAAAAAAGGACAGTTAAACCTATCTTACAGAATCACCCTCAGGCATGACCAACTTGTTGTGTCTGAAGACAGGTGGTCTTTCACAGGAGATATCAATAATACGAAAAGTGCTCAGCAAATTATCCTCAAAATTTGGTCCGTCAAGACAGGTGGTGTCTCATGAAAGTGGTCTCTCAAGACGGCACCACTGCAGCACTTTTCACTGTATGAAACTTGTTTAAAATAAACTATAATCACAAAGTCATTAGCTGCCTTGTAAATGATACAGAAAACAGACACAGGGAAAGAAATATTTGAGTCAAAATTCTGGATTTGCTCAGAAATGAGTTAAAGTGCTCAGATATTGGTGGATTTTATCATTACAGCATATCACTGTCAATCTAATGCATGGCTCTCTCCTTCAGAAAATGTACGATGGCTTGTTTTACAATAATTAAGCTAGACGTTTAGAACTATTCTAAAGCTTTATGTATTCACTATTAATGCAGGATGATAAAAAAATAATCAGGTAGCTTTGAAGAACATAAAACCGTGAGCAAAGAAAGAAAATAACTACCCTTGCATATGCAGCCAAATTTAAAAACTCCATCCAGTGTCTTTATGATTACCAATTGTATGATGCTTTTTCTTTCAGGATATCTACTCTCATTTAAAGACAACATCTCACATTTTTATTTGTATATAGAAACTAACATCCACATGACGGTAAGTGAAAACTTCATTGTCATTTTTACCAGAACTCATTCAACAGACAAAAGTGGAATATGTGCATGGCACATGCAATTACATTATATTTGCACTTGCACCTTTATATGTATGAAAGTCTCGGCTATTACATGTAAAACATGCAAATATTCACCTGTGGATACAGTGGTACTGACGTTATATGTGTGAGTCTGTGTCCAATAATGTCATCCCATTCCTGCTTGTGACATAAAAAAGCCCTACATGTAACCTAGTTCTTCAACAGAGACCCCCATTATCACACAGGTATGTAACCTGGTCCTTCAGCAGAGACACCCATTATTACACAAGTATGTAACCTAGTCCTTTAACAGAGACACCCATTATTACACAGGTACATGTATGTAACCTAGTCCTTCAACAGAGACACCCATTATTACACAAGTATGTAACCTAGTCATTCAGTAGAGACACCCATTTTTACACAGGTATGTAACCTAGTCCTTCAGTAGAGGCCCCCATTATTACGCAAGTATGTAACCTAGTCCTTCGGCAGAGACACCATTATTACACAAGCATGTAACCTAGTCCTTCAGCAGAGACCCCATCATTACACAAGCATGTAACCTAGTCCTTCGGCAGAGACAGCCATTGTTACACAGGTATGTAACCTAGTCCTTCAGCAAAGACACCCATTGTTACACAGGTATGTAACCTAGTCCTTCAGCAAAGACACCCATCATTACACAGGTATGTAACCTAGTCCTTCAGCAGAGACACCCATTGCTACACAGGTATGTAACCTCGTCTTTCCTTTGAGGGACTTCTCTGATGAGAGACCACCTGCCTTTGGAGACTGCCTTTATCACACTCTTATAACTGTCCCTGTTATTTAACCTCCATTGAGAGCCTGCGCCTGCTGTTTGAGACCACTTCTGGACCCGCCCAAGTCATGCTCTCTCAAAGCATTGACTACAATTATAAGTACCGGTAACAAACAGGCTCTCTAAAGACAGGTCATCCACATGACAAATAAAATATCATGGAGAGAATGGGATTTTGGACATTGTTATTGAAGCGATCTTTCAAAATGGTTGCTTTCTCCGAGAGCCAGTGAATTCTTTCAGCATGTCTAAGTGTGATAAACTCGGGTGATGAATTGATTTTGAGTAACGATATCTAATTGCGACAATTTGGGTGTGTCCACGCTTACAGCATGTGTTATAATATAAAGTTATGGCATCTACCCATTCATCCTGATCTAATGCATTTTCAGATAATGCTTCCTGATCACTCATGACTGAACTACATATGTACGTTGTTCCTATGATCTATTTAAAACCATTTTAGTTGGACTAAAATTTGCATGAACATAGACACAAAATGTAATTGATTTTCATTTGCTGATTTGATGGATTCTATACGAAACACTTTTGTGTTCTGCATCCGTCACCATCCAGTAAATCATTATTACATATCTGGACGACAAAGTGAAATGTCTGCAATGATTTACTTTATCATAACATACTGCACCTGCATGCGAGTCAGCCATTTCTATTTTATTTTGTACATGATGTACAAGACAACAGCTGCTGTACAAGCATATACATGTACTCACCAATATATTTTGTACATCATGCACAAGACAACAGCTGCTGTACAAGCATATACATGTACTCACCAATATATTTTGTACCTCATGTACAAGACAACAGCTGCTGTACAAGCATATACATGTACTCACCAATATATTTTGTACATCATGCACAAGACAACAGCTGCTGTACAAGCATATACATGTACTCACCAATATATTTTGTACCTCATGTACAAGACAACAGCTGCTGTACAAGCATATACTCACTGATATATTTTGTGCATCATGTATAAGACAATAGCTGCTGTACAAGCATATACTCACTGATATATTTTGTACATCATGTACAAGACAATTTAAGCTACTCTACTAGCATATACTCACTGATATATTTTGTGCTTCATACAAGACAACAGCTGCTGTACAAGCATATACATGTACTCACCAATATATTTTGTACATCATGTACAAGAAGACAGCTGCTGTACAAGCATATATTCACTGATATATTTTGTGCATCATGTATAAGACAATAGCTGCTGTACAAGCATATACTCACTGATATATTTTGTACATCATGTACAAGACAATTTAAGCTACTGTACTAGCATATACTCACTGATATATTTTGTGCTTCATACAAGACAACAGCTGCTGTACAAGCATATACATGTACTCACTTATATTTTTTGTACATCATGTACAAGACAACAGCTGCTGTACAAGCATATACATGTACTCACCAATATATTTTGTACATCATGTACAAGACAACAGCTGCTGTGCAAGCATATACATGTACTCACTGATATATTTTGTACATCATGTACAAGACAACAGCTACTGTACTAGCATATACTCACTGATATATCTCCATCCCAGGTTTTAGTGACACGGGAATCCATATGTTTCATTTCTGCTCTTACCTGGTGCCAAGTTTGAGCAAAATTAATCATGCAACTACTTGTAGATTGTCCAGACACACAAGTAATCTTGTAGACAAACGCACATTTGAATTAACAGACAATACAAAAACATTAAGTCACCTTTCACCTTGAAGGAGAAAAAAGCTGTTGGTTTAGAATGATGCATGTTTTCCTTCCTTAATTGAAAATCACAGTGAAAAACTGCAAGTTCCCATGCAAACTCCATCATGAGTATTAGTAAAGACAACCGACACCTCCTTCCTTCCTGTCTGATCCATGTCAACAAAAAAAAAAAAGAGAGAAGCATATTAGAACACTTCATTCAAAGCCATTAATTCGTACAACACTTCATTCAAAGCCATTAATCCGTATTTCATACACTGCAAGGACCTGCCATTTTCAATAAAGCACTCATATGAATTGAACTTGTCAAACTGGGAAGAAGTGAGGGTGAAAAAGAAAATAAATGTATAGCATGATGACTGTATATTGGGAGAGATTAAGGGTAATATGTACAATGTAATGTATAAAGTACCTGCAGATCCACAGGTACCAGGTGATACCTCTCAACTTCTTGGAAGAGACAAACAGTTAATTCACTGCTGCCTGTAGGCATCTAGATTATTTCTGATTTACCTTCCAGTATCACTGACATGTTTGGTTGATGACATTCAGCTGAAGAAATAATTAGATTTTCCATGAACCTTTAGCACAGATTTGTCAGATTCTACAGCAAAGCTGTTATTTTAAAAGACTGTCATGATATAGAGGAAGCCTATTTGATAGAAGATGCTTGAAAATAAAAAAGAAACTTCCACAAGTCTGTGCCCATTCTACCCTGGATATATATTTCAAAGACCTGTATATTGTATAATGTATAAAATCAGCTTTTATATCTTGTGATCCAGAAGCAAGGGAGGAAGTTGCAATAACTTATCAGGCACTAACCAAGCATTTATCACCACCTCCTTTGCTGTTTCAATTTACTGCAATATGAAGCGCTTAATTCATAATGTTATTTTAATGATGATCATCTGGTTTCACTTAGGAATAGGATAAACATACCATTCTTCAGAGGTAGAAGTTGAAAGTTTGACCTGAAGTTAAGGCTGTGAGATCAAAGACATTACCCCACATTAGAAACACAGCACCTCAAATGCACACTTAATAGTGACCCCCAAGAAAGATTGAAACACCAGCATTGGTGGATGCCAAGGATGCTGGTGCAAAGATTATAAGGGTGAAGCCATGTTGGCTTTCACTGACAAACACACACACCTGTACAAACACACCTCCCTCGTCTGTCTTACAGGCTGACGTGAAGCCTTTGCATGCCCTGTGAGGGTCGGTGATCAGAGTGCCCCCGAGATATATCTCTCTAACTTGTGTGCAAATATGTCTCTTTAATTTGATTTCCAGACATTCATGGCAGCACTTGACTCAAGTGGGATGGTGGTCAGACTAGATGAAGAGGAAGCATGGATGTATCTTAGCAACTTGGTGCATCACAGCCCACTTTTCTTCTCATTTTGTCCCCTGCTGGCAAAATAGCTGGATTCCTTGCTGCATTACAAAAGATTTTGCTTCAAGAGGCTCCAGCCTGGAGCTGTGAAATTGTTATTTGCTTCCTAGTGATAAAACATCGCCACCCCTCACAATGGTTGCATCTGGGAGTAAATTGGCGGCAAACCAGAGGTCAGACAAATAAGAGGGGATGATATACAGCCCTGCCTTACTCTTTGTTTAAGCTGCCAGGCCTTGCTGTTCAAAGGGAGTGATCACTGGCGCCACCCTCCACACACACCTGAAACACTGCAGGAGAGCTGTCGATCACTCACCTGTACAGCAGAGTTTACAATGAGTTCATGTGAGCAGCTCCCCTCATAGCTCTCCTGGAGGAGAGCCATTCGCAGCTCACCCAGGATTTGTTAAAGAAAGGGCCTGGACTGCCCTGGATCATGCCCCAGCTTGCTACTTATCAAGTTTTAGTTAGATTGATCATTCCCACTACCACCACCAGGAGTACGCCCAAAACCTCTGACCACTACTACTAGGAAGTGGAG